>RQTK01001936.1:17500-21658 GCA_003991915.1 Elysia chlorotica
CAGTTTGTGGTTGTAGTTGTTGATGTTGTTAATGTTTTTGTTGCCATTGCTATCGTTTTTTTTTTGTTTTTTTTGTTTTTTTTAATGATTAACACTAGTATAATGGTTGTGTTTTTGTTTTAATTTTTGTTGTCGCTTTGAGATTTTTATTTTGTTATTGTTTTTCTATTACTTCTGGTACTGCTGTTTTAGCCATTAATAATAATACAGACTGTACAAATTGTTGATTGATAACGGTGTGTAAGGATATCTATCATTGAAGCAACGTGCTTGCAACGTTTCGTCTAAAAATAGCTCACACACCTTTCATTAATAATAATTTTAATAAAAAAATTAAAAGTGAACAGAAAAGCACAACAAAAAGTGCCGCCCGTGTTTCCTGACCTGCGAGTAGATCTCTCCCCAGGTGTTGCCGGCGTAGGCGGTCACGGTGCCAGGCACGTTCTGGTTGAACTGGTTCACGGACACCTGCACTGGGGACAGCTTCAGCTGGGACAGGTCGATCTTCATGGCACCGTCGTAGTTCCCTCTGGGGGCAGGCGGGGTTGGGTTGGGTTGAGCAGAGGTGAGTTAAGCAGAGTTGAGTTGATAATGGCTCTAGAACTGATCAAGTTATAATTCTTCAGCATCTTTAAGTGTACATGATGCTTTTTTTAAATATTCAAAATTAATAACTAAAAAAAAGCCCACTTTCCGATTCGTGCCTAATTCGCCCTGGTTTCTTAACATGTGTAATATACATATCTATCTCTCTGTCTCTCTCTCTCTCTCTCTCTCTCTCTCTCTCTCTCTCTCTCTATCTATCTATCTATCTATCTATCTATCTATCTATCTATCTATCTATCTATCTATCTATCTACCTACCTATCTATCTACCTATCTATCTATCTATCTACCTACCTATCTATCTACCTACCTATCTATCTACCTACCTATCTATTTACCTACCTATCTATCTATCTACCTATCTATCTATCTATCTATCTATCTAGTCGCCTAAAGAATAAGTCGCCTGAAGAGAGAAACAGCTCGAAACTCCAGAGTCGCGACAGGTAATTAATTTTATTATAATATCTATCTATTCCCTCACCTGCCCTGGTAGTCCACCCCCGAGCCCGAGTAGACGACGTTGAGGTAGAACCTGCGGGCGAACAGCATGGCGGTCTGCACGTCCTGAATGGACCTCACGATGACCACAAGGCCCGGACTGCGCGTCCACCTCAGGTTGGACGTCTCCACGGTGGACGGGTAGGCGGCGTCGGACGGGACCACTACGGAGCCCGTTAGTTTAGACTGGAGGTGGTGGGGGGATGAGGGGTTTTGGGGAGGGAAGGGGTGAAGGAGGGTAACAAGGGACAAGAAGATTGGGATTATTACACTGGGAATAGGGGTTAACAAGGAATATAGTGGTTATACGAAGGTAGCATTAATTAGTATTTTTAAGTGGTAAGTCTTATCTCTAGATTATATACTATATTTATTTTACCTTTCCTCTCTTTCTATCTCTCTCTCTTCCTCTCTATATATCTAATTCTTATGTCTCTGTCCCTCTATTTCTTTCTGTCTCCCTCGCCCTCTCTCTTTCTTTGAGGAATGGTATGCAAAGACAAAGTCTTGGGGTAGAACATAGGCATCCGACGCAGGAGGTCAGAGAGGGAGAAACAGAAATATAGAGAAAGAGAGGGAGAAAGAGATAGTTAGAGAGAAAGAGTAAGAGAGAGAGAGCTTTCCCCATTAAAGACCAGCTTTGGTAGAGAGCGGATTGCCCACAAGTTACAAGACCTTAAACTAGAGGACATCTTTGGTCTATATAACCTTTACCAAAGAGAGACCTGGGCCCAGGCTAGCCGTACATGATCTTGACTAGGAATCTAGTAGACTTTGGATTAGGGGAGAAGATATTTCTCGAGATTCTATCAGACTTAGGAATAGGATAGACGGAGGGTCTTTCTTGTGAGGTTATAGATATCGAGCCTGGATTTATTCTCAACAGTGTGTGTGTGTGGGGGGGGGGGCAGCTCTGGGGTGGAACATAGGCATCCGACACAGGAGGTCCATTGTCAGACTTTAGTCTTGGAACTTGTCCACAAAATAGCCTTGAGATCAGTTTTACCTGGAGATGCGCGATGTTTTACCTGTAGATGCGCGAGATGAGCGATGTTTTACCTGGAGATGCGCGATGTATGAGCGATGTTTTACCTGGAGATGCGCGATGTTTTACCTGGAGATGAGCGATGTTTTACCTGGAGATGCGCGATGTATGAGCGATGTTTTACCTGGAGATGCGCGATGTTTTACCTGGATATGAGCGATGTTTTACCTGTAGATGCGCGATGTCCTCCTGCTCGGGGTAGCAGTGGCTGCCTGGGTAGCACCGGGTGGGCCACAGCCGCTTCTGTCGCGCGTCACGCTTGGGGTCGGCCATGACCGCCCCACACAGGACGGCCAGCAGCAACACACACGTCCTGGCAGAAAGCACGGGGTTTAGCGTTACATGTACAAGGTTGATATGGCACAATACTAGCATAACACGTAACAAAATAAGAGAAAAAAATTAGCGAAAGAAGGACAAATACAAAAAAAAACTGAGATATGGAATTAAAGTTTCAGAAGAATAAGAAATACCAAGCCCGTTTTAAACGAAATATTATATTTAGCCATATTGTTATGTAACGCGAAAACAATTTCTTTCTCGTTTAATTTTCCGGTGATTTTTAAGTCACTTTTTTCTCAACTAAGACAGCTTTTCAATTCTATAGTATTTTTCTCACGAGGAAAAAAAAAACAAAAACAAAAAGCAACTGGCAAGTTCTACTCTCTTTGGGGAGTCTTCTTCACCCGACACAGTCATAGAGAGTAACTAGCCTTTTTGTTCTGTTTCCAGTGGTTTTAGACATGTCAGCGACTTCTTCATACTAACTTATTTGATTCTATAGCGTCTTCCTAGAAAAGTATGTATGCACTCATTCGAAAATCACTTAAGAAAAACAAATATCCCAGTCAGTAAAAACTGCGTTCTAAGTTGTTGGTTTATACTTTTTATGTGGTTTTGATTTTGGTTTGTCTTTGTTTGTTGTTTTTTTTTTCTTTTCATTTTGTTTTGATTTGTTGATACTGTTGTTGGGTTCTAGTTTTCTTTTCTTTTCTTATTTTTATGTGTGTATAGAGTTAACGAATTATTGAATCCGTTGACGAAAACACTTAGCCCGTCTTAGCCAATAAGGATTAGAAAAGATAGTAACTGCCTTTTCATACTGCTGTGTGAGTGGTTTTTTTTTTTTTAAATAATTTGCTGTATTTATAATTCTTCAGTTCTGTATTGTAAAAAAAAAAAGAAGACGAAAAACAACAACAACAAAAACAACAAATAAATACAAGAACAACAACAACAACAACAACAACAACAACAACAACAACAACAACAACACAACAACAACGAAGAAGAAGAAGAAGAAGAAGAGGAAGAAGAAGAAGAAGAAGAAGAAGATCAACAACAACGATAACAACAACAACAACAACAAAAACAGCAACAACAAGTAAGTACAACAACAACAACAACAAGCAACAAAACAACAACAACAACAACAACAACAACAACAACAACAACAACATTGATATAGAAATGTATCATATATGTGCTGTTTTTGGAGTCCTGTAAAAAACTCGCCTAACCACTAGGCCCTACCATGGCGGCCATGTCACCTGTTTTCAGGCGTAGAGGGGGGCAATCCACCTCCCTTACAGTAGAGGTAGCACTCAACTCCTTCTTCCTTAGCAAAATCTTCAATAACTTAGTGTTGAACATTGCTAATTTATTCGCGGGCGACACTTGTAATAATAATAAAAACAATTACATTGTCTTTAGTGAAGGAAAAAAACACAATAGATAATTAGTCTATAAAAAAAGAAGAACATTATAGTACATTATAACGGTGGAATTAGTAAACGAGCTTACCTCGAGTTCATGATTGTTGCAGGTAGGGCCTATGCTTCCAGGCCTTGTCGTGTATGTGTGCTTGCTAAGTCATGCCAGACGGTACCCCCGTCAGTTACAGGTCCCGGGGGCTGGTTGTCCTTCGAGTCCCCGGGCGAGCCAGTTTACTCATCATCCGTTGCTTAAAATATCTCGCCAGGGCCAGTATATTATGTACAGGGCTC
>RQTK01001937.1:11559-27299 GCA_003991915.1 Elysia chlorotica
AGCTTGGAAAGTATCAATGATGTCACAAGGGTTTTAGCTACTTCTTCATTTATATAATTTCTTATGTTCTAAATAGATCTACTTATAAATATGGGGGGAGGGGGGGGGGATGGTCCAGGTGTAGAACATCGGCTTCCGACGCAAAAGGTCCCGAGTTCGAATCCTGGCTGTTGCGTTCCCTACTGGTTGGGTCGGTGTCTCAGTATAATGTGACCGGCTGAGACAGGAGTCATGGTATCCCCGCCCTGTCTCGTGTGTGGCAGCACACGTCCGTCTTGGGGCCCGTCTACAATATAGCCTCTATAGTGCTGCTGTTGGACGTTAAGTCAACCCAACAACCAACAACTACTTATAAATATAAATAGGCTAACCCGGGGCATTAGGGACCACCCAGGGATCACAGTCAAAAATTTTTCCAGCCCCTGAACTTTGACGGTCAGTCTCAAAAATCACCCTCACACTCTCTCATCCACACATATATTATATATAATTTCAATGCCTTTTTTTGCTGACTACTCAAAAATTAACATGCATGTATTTACGTACCTGTAACTTTTCCTTTGATCAGTGTATAATTTAGAGCTGTCAGTTTTCCTGTTATTGGTGTAGATATCCATTCTTGACAGTTGTCTGTGTTGCTGCTTTGCTTGGGTGTTTGTGGTGCAGTGATTGTCATGGTTTAGATCTATGGTGATTGTCTTAGAGTGTATTTCAAACAGTGGGTATCACAGTCAGCAAGATACTATACATTAATATGAATTGAAGCCTCTCCCTGAGGTGATACCCAGATCTGGTGCCTAAACATTTCTCATAATTATTTTGGTGGGGTTTACTTTTTTGTTTTTGACCTAGCCTCTTTGCTATACATGTGGACTATCTTCTCATGGTGAGCAGTGAGCTGTGATTTATGTGCCCTTTTCATGGCAGCCTTTTTCACAGCAGCAGTTGTGGCATTCACTCTCTTAGATTTTACTGCCTTGTTCAATACTTCCTTTCTGATGCTTTTTGACTTCTGAATCAGTTTAACCTCATTTTCATATAAGCCATAAAGGCAGTTCTCATATTTCTGCATAGAAGCAGATTGATTTGGTCCGTTTTTGGATGTTGCCTCTTAAAAAGTTCAAGTGCTGATTTACTGTTCAACTTCAGCTCATATTTAATGGTTTGAATGGAACTTAGCATTGGAATGGACAATCTGTTGGTCTGTTTGTTAAGGATCCTAGACATTTCTGAAAATGTGGACTCAACAATAGGGCCATGAAAAACTGTGAATGCAGCTAATGCCACTTTTGACAGTGTGGTATATTTTGCTGTGATGGATTCTTGAGCCCACCACCTGTCAACTCTGTTTGATGTAGGAGGGGGAAGTTTCTTGTCATTTACATATCCTCTGACTTCATCTTTGTAAAGTATTTTCTCATTCTCTGTCAGAAGGTGATTTAAGTTTTGGCCCAAAATATTTAGGTTTGTCATCACAGCAGAGTGATTGGTGAACTCAGGGTCTATTGCAGAGAATGCTCTCAGTGTCTGGTTAGATGTAGGCAGCTTATGAAGCATGAGCTGTGTAGCCGAAATGTAGCCCTTCAACACTGTATCCATGAATCCTGCTGGTGCATTTATTTGGGACTCAGAATGCCCAATATATATATGCTTATGTGGTAGGTGGGAACCTGGGTCTTGGACTTTTTCTGAAGTGAGCTTACTGACCACTGAGGGAACATGTTCTGGCTTCATGAAACAGCATACAAACTTTTTAATACATTCCATTTGCATGTCATGCAGTTTGTGTGCCATTGGTGCTTTTGTTTGGAACAAGCAGACATACTCCTTGAAGATACTCAGAACAGCAGGGTTTACTTGAAGCTGGAGGTTGGTATTTTAGGATGCAATAAAGCAACGTCGATATATTTTGATAACTTTAATGATCAAAATCCAACAATCAGACAGACGAACAAGAGACACAGTTTTTGAGTTCTCACGCGAAGCAAGCCGGTCTTCAGTACTCCAAGGCAGCTGTGTAGTGTGTCGTTTTTTTAATCCGTGCACAGTAGGAAGTGTCTATCAGTCCTAGGTCTACAAATTATAAGCAATGTGTAATGGTCCCTACAGTATCCTCGGACATGAAAAATAAAGCTGTTGTGATTGTCTTCTTTCTTTCTTTGCCTTCTTTCGTTCCTTTCTTTTCTGAGAGAAGTCCCATTATTCTGTATAGACTTTTTCTCTGTGTCATGTCTATATTGTGGCTCTCCAGAACTTTCCTCAGTCTAGGCCTATAAAGGTCTCTGTCTTTTTCACATAAGAAAGAAATAAAAAACTAGATAGGCATCCATCAAATTCATGGTCTCTAGAGCCCTGCCATAGCATGAGAGTCATCTTGTCCCTGAACACATTTGAGGTATGGTGAAAGGGATATTCAGAATAGAGCAGATCTCAGACAGATACATCTTGAACTCTGAACACCACTTAAAATCTGTGTGCAGAGCACTGAATAGAGACTCCATTTTTCCTCCAAAGTGGGAGCAGAACTTCTTTGCAATGATTTGCATGTGATGACATGAGTCGCCGTCAATATTAAGCAGATGGGGTGCTTTTTCATCTCTTATCCTTTTCTCCACACCAGATATGTGTCCCCTCATCACAGCACAGGAGTCACTAAGGATTGAGACCAGATTGTCCCATGGCAAATTGTTTTTCTCAAAGATGTCAACAACAGCGCTATATATTTTCAAGGAGTCTGCCTTGCTTATTTGGCTGCCACTGGTTTCTTGAAGAGAGGAAACAAATTCTTGGCCTGAGATGTTGGTTGGGCAAAGCTTCCGAGGCCATAATTAGTGATTTAGTCTGTCTTGTTTTTATTTGAGCTATGTGAGACTCTGTCTTAATGTGTTCCTTTAAGGTACTTAACCCTTTTCCTTTATAGGTAAGGAGTGTATGGCACTACTCACAGCTAGCTTTGCAACTGATGTTTATTTTGGCAATACTGTCACCGATTTTAACTTTGCATTCTATACTACCTACTTTAATGAACACTTCTTCTTCTAACCACTGAAATTTAAGTTTGTTCTTACAGTCTTTGTCAAGTTCCTTTATTGTAGCTTTCTCTGCCTCAGTAAGTACGATGACTACGAGAGGCCATTTTGTTTGTCCCCTATCAAAATCTTGACGGATGCAATTGAGACTGCCTAAGTAAAATGCCACTGTCTTGACAAAATGTTAATTGCTATAATAAAAAAAATCTGTGGGAAAAGCAAACAAGGTAATATATGAACTAATTCTTTTAAGTTTTAAAACCAATTTGATACTAACATCGCATGTAGGTCTAGAAATCTAGAACACGCCACCTAAACACTAAAAGTCACAATCATATAATCCGTTATCAAATGCATTTAAAATCTAATCCTTCTACTCTAGATAAAGTTTAGAAGCAGCATATATCAATGCTTTATTTCTTACACAGTCACGGTTTTTATTTAAAAAATATGACCTAGATCTAGATAAGAATTGATCACTATATAACTAGATGTAGATCTATAACTAATCTACAAGTTCACATCCTAACACAGAATCCACATCTAGCATCTGCATCTACATCTAGAGATCTAGATGAACTAACAGGTAGTGCACCTAACAGTGTGGTTCAGTGGTTCGCCTATTTCAGAGACGTGTGTAGTTGGTGGCTGCTGAACAATCCATACCAGATTGGCGGACCAGGTTTGACCGTAGAAATCGACGAAAGTCTTGTTGCCCGCAGAAAAAACGAAGTTGGGAGAGTTGTTCAGCAGAGGTGGGTGTTTGGGAGCATTTGCAGGGAGACTGGAAGAGGATTACTTGTCCTCATTCCAAACAAAGAAGCGGATACACTGTTGCTTCATGTAAGGGGACCACATAACCCCAGGATCAATAGTTCATTCAGACGGACTTCGGTCGTACAACGGGATCGTCAACGTACCAGCATACCAACACCTTGTTGTCAACCACAACCAACATTTTGTGGATCCGCAGACTGGTGCATGCACGAACACAGTTGAATGCTATTGGAAAAATGCAAAGAAAAGAGTTGAAGTTCATTTAGACAAATTCATGTGGAGGGAAATACACGTGAAATCCCATCAAGAGGCACTCCAGAATATTATCTTGCTCATCTCCCAGTGGTATCCTGTGCAGTGATGGTGATGTTTTTCTGTTTTCTTATCTCGAATTTTATTCTTTAAAAAATTATGGCCTTTTAGATTAATTTAATTTTGGACTTGCTTTCTGGTATCATAAAGGGGAGTTACTCTCGGTAAAAACAAAAAATTTACTCGGGTCCAATACATTGCGATAGCACCAAGTTTTCTTTTGGCTGAGTGATAATCTACTGATATATATATATATATATGGATAATGGACCCTGTAGCACTAAATAGGGTCGAGTATGTTGTGTCTATGACTTGTCTGGAGAGTGTTTTACCGTTGACTTTTATTTTGTGTTAAGGAAAGTTTTTTTTGAGAGACAAAACTCTGTCCTCATAGGCAAACAATTACGACTGCGAACAGAAACACTTGAATGCTTGAAGTATACAATTTTTTATTAACTCAAGACATTACGAACATACACGCTGGCATAACCGACGGATCAACTGATAGTCAAACATCACTATAACAGTATAAGCGTCATAGTAGACGGCCCAGACATTCAAAGTGACAAAGCAACTGAAACAGGTAGAAGTTCTTGAAGTTTAGAGCTGTCACCAATAGATCGCCAAGATTATACTGTCCATTCATTGCAGCAGAAGGCCTTCAGATTTTGAATTTGATCTTCGTGGAAGAGAATCATAGAGGGCACCATTGCTGGGCCGCACATCTGGTATTAGATGCACTGGAGGAACTCGTGGACACTGATTTATAAGGTTTGTTAAATTCAGTATTTGGTTTCCTTTTACCCCACCAGAGCTACTCCCAAGCTGTGTTCATGGACAAGATGTGCTGGTCCCTTCTCCACCCAGGTGATGTGGCGTCTACAGCAAGTGTTGAATAATACTGGACAAACACGACGACTTCGGATCCTGGTTGTGGATTGTAAGGTACTTTTGTCTGAGAGCCACCAATCTTCACCTCCCTACAAAGTTTGCCTTCATGGAGAAACCCTTTTTGCAGTAAGCCATTAAGCAAATCAAAGAAATGAGCCTTGTTTCTTGTGTTTGCCCACGCACCACAGTCATCATCGTATAGGTTTGCGGTTGTCCTTAATTTTTAATTTTACATTGATGTTGTATCAAGCTCGATAATAATAATACTAATAGTTTTAATACATGTACATGTATTATATTTATAATGTTGTCGTACCCTGCCAGCGAAAAAGAGATACATGGTGGGAGACCTTTACTTCTTTATCCCCTGGTAAAAGTTTATTTTGTTTAAATTTTAAAGTATTTTTTACTTGTTCTCTAGTAAATAGTTATATGAAATTATGTATGAAACAGAAAAGTGCACACGAAAAAATAACTGTGCTCACAAAAAACATTAACAACAAAAAAACCCCAACAAAACTAAGACCATGACAAGCAAACAAAAACTATGCAGAGGCGCACTCTTCCAAGGGAAAGGAGTAGAAGTAGTTCAAGTAGTACAGTGTTAGTAGAGGAAGGTGTTATGTTTTGACAAACATTGACCATTCTTTAGATCTTTACTTAACTTTTATTGTTAACTCATTTCAAAACAACATGCTTGTTTGCTGGACATTAACAGAGAGGGCGAGACAATCCCTTACTTTGCATAAAAGAGAGCTATAGTAAATAAAGTAATCCTTTTGGGCGACTTCCATTGCTGTTGATAATTCCACTGCTCCGTCAAGAGTGAGATTTTCCTCTACCAGCAACTTGTTTTGTATGGTTTCATTTGCCAGACCACACACTCATCTGTCTCTGATAGGATCATTTAAACTGGTCCTAAATTCACAATTTTCAGACAGTTTGCGAATAGAGGCAAGGAACTTGCGGAAAGTTTCTCCTACCTGCTGTCCCGCCTATGGAAACGAAAACGTTTGGCAATAAGCAAGGGCTTTGGATTGTAGTGTTCCTTTAAGATCTTACACAAGTCAGTGAGTGTTTTTTCTGGCGGTTTCTTTGGTGCTGTCAGGCCACGTAACAATGAATACGTGGGCCCTCTAATGAGACTGAGCAATGCTGCAACTTGTTTCTCTGCCGTGACATTGCAAGAAAAGAATAATTCGATTCTTTCAGGATAGGCATCCCAACTTTCGATGTTAGGATCAAATGGATCGAATCTGCAGACTTTTCCACCCTGCATCATTTATTTGTGCTAGATTCTGATTCGCAGGTCCAGCTCTATATTGGGGTACAGTATAAGTAGATTACTAGGTCTAGAATCTAGATCTAGGGATCCTTCTTGCTTCTTCAAGTCTTTGAGCACAGAATAGATTTAGATCTTTAGATCGACGAGTTCAGTCATAATTTGGGTCATATTATTCATTGAATTGACTCAGACATGGAACAAACCCACAGGGTATCTTGTTCTTGGTTTTATCTCGTCGCCAGTGTTAAGTTTTGACAAACATTGACCAATCTTAGTTTTTTACTTAACCTTTATTGTTGACAACTCATTTCAAAACAACATGCTTGTTTGCTGGACATTAACAGAGATGGCGAGACAATCCCTTACTTTGGATAAAAGAGAGCTATAGATAGTAAATAATAAAGTAATTCTAAATACCGAAACAATACACATAAAATGTAGAGATCCAACAGAAGGATAAGAAGCTGGAAAAGGAGGAGAAAGGTTAGGATGAATAAGAGTAGGAATAGTAGCAGGAGAACTAGTACGCGGTGAAGGAATAAGTGGAGGAGGAATGGAAGTAGGATGAGAAGTACTTAGTAGTACTGGTAGGAGTAGGCGAAGGAGGAGGAGCAGCAGCAATAGTGTAAGGAGTATTAGGAGTAGGAATGGGAGTCAGAGTTTAAATAAGAGGGATAGGAGAAGTGGAAGTAGGTTGAGTAGGAGTAAAATTAGGTGTATGAGTAAGAGGATGAGTGGGAGTTGGACTAAGAGGAAATAGATTTGCTTGCCAGTGCGTGGTCCCCTTTACAGTGGTGGGGTGTATTTGTCACCCCCGGTGTACTGATAGGAATATCCTAGTTTTTTGCCTCTTTGTGGGGAGAGGTGTCAAAGTCACCTGCATTCCCAAAAATGGGAAAGTTTTAGAAATGACCTCTGGTCAGTTTCATTTTAAAATTTTGGCTATAATTCTGATTTTATTATTTGTCAAAATGAATTTTTTAGGAATAGGTGTGTACTGAAATTTCAATAATAGATTCCGATTCCAAGTATTTTTAAACTAATAAAACTGACCCCCGCCGTCTTATGTATGGATAGGTTTAATGATTCAGTCTAACAGAGCATTGGACAACGGTTATAAAATCTGAAGTGGTGGTTCAACATAACCTAGAGCAGTCTAATTCTAGACATACTTTAAAGTACCACTGATACATGTATAACTGTTTTTATACATGTCTATAGGTCCACCAACACATTTTAAAAAGTGGAGGATGGAACTGATGGTTTTCTTATAACTTTTTATCTTACGTAGTCCTATGTCTATATTATATTTTAATTTCTTTGATGAGAGATACACAAACATTATACGTTTAGTAAAGTTATGCTTCATCTCAATATTTTACTAAGTATAACTTAACAAATGGTCGAATGTATTTTTCCACCAGGAATTCTTCCTCAACATGACAGATGTTGAAAAGACGGCAATAGCACACAGGAGACAGCTCCAGCCTCAGGAATGTGCAGAGGTTTACCAGGAATATGTGCTGGGTAGACAAGCTAAATAATTTATCCCAAAGATAAACCAAGACCCACATATTTGACTACTTCTGAAGAAAAAGTGGACGTTTTTTTTTTTAAATCAACTTCTTTGCAATTTGATTACAAAGGCAACCAGCTCATTGTCACCCAGAACCTTCAGTGCTAAGGTACTGACAATTGTGGGAACAAGTCATACCTCTGAGGTGAGTGTGATAAGATTTAAGATTTTTATGAAAGCATAAGACATGATCATAAAGGTACTCATATTATGCTGGACAAAAAGCGTTTCAATTTGGGTTGTGTGATAAGTATTTTTATTTTTAGTGTCAGAGTTTTTCCAAGATTCATCTCAAGAAAGACCAAGGTTAAAAGCCTTATTAAGGTTTGCCACAAACATAATTTGTTTGTCCTCACACACTCACAGACTGGAGAAAATATTTCTGCTTTCATAAAAATCTTTTAAACACAATGTCATCCCTTATGAAAGTTATCAATATCTCACTTTGCCTCAGTCATGACAATGCTGAGGTGGAAAGGGTTTTCAGTAAACAAAGAGGTGAGTGTGGAAAACATGTGAGGAGTGCCTTATAGCAATGTATTTGTAACTTCTAACAGTGTGTGAAGTTAGAATTATTTAACCTTTGTGAATGTTTTACAAAAGTACAAGCTTTGGTCATTTTGGATTTTATCCTAAATTTGGACAAATCAGTTTATAAATAAATAAGGCCTTTATGGCTTTCAGATTTCCTTTTTATTTCATAGAGCTTGACATATATTTTGTTTTGCAATTTATTTCATGTTAATAATAACATAAAAAAATTGATTTTTTTTTAAATTTTGAAATCCATTATTATTTATCCTTTTGAGTTGGTTGCTGTGCGGGAATATATGTGGGTGATCCAAAAATCAGCTACCTACAGCTCAAGCATTGTCTTAAAATGACTGTTCACATGTTTTTTTTACATATTCATATGTTAAACTTGAAATATATGTTATCCTTAGTGCAAAACTAAAATTATTTGCCTGCTTAAAAGCTTGGAAAAGTTTTGTAAAATTTTGTATATTTTAAAATAAGGTACAACCTTCCAAAATCGTCATTCAAACTACCCCACAGGATGCACAACACGAAATTAGGTGAACATATTTGGACTCTCAAATATAATAACACAGACCATGAACTACACTGGGAAATTGTAGGACAAGTGAAGTCATACACGTCAGCCAAAAAAGTGTGCCATCTGTGCCTAGATGAAAAATACCAAATACTCAGAAAGATGCCAACTCTAAACCAAAGAAAGGAAATTTTTTCCCACTGCACCTACAGAAAACGTTTCCTGTTGTCCAACAGAAAGAACAAGTTGCAGAGAGCAGCAGCTCGAAACTAGAGTCGCGACAGGTAATTAATTTTATCATTATATATATATAATCCTCGTCTCACTCGCAAATTTCACGTAATCACAAAAAATGTTTGGTGACTACACGTACATGTGTAATCCCTAAAATTAGACCTGTCATTTTACGTTTTCTTACTATTGAGCATTCAGTGAATTCACGTACCTAATTATTTTCCATTAATCCCCAGAATCTCATTCGAATGCAGAGACGTTGGAGGCGGATATTGAAGAGGATGCAGACGAAAGCATTTTCTATCCCATCTCAAATATTGTGCAGCAAATCATGAAAGGGCCAGATCCACCAACAGCAAGTAGGCCTTTATCAGAACCTGAAGTTGCGACACCTGCAGAAACTGAAATGCCAGCACAAGAAGCTTTCTTGTGAAGAAGAAGTGCTGCTCTGTTACAATTTCTTCCTCCAAATTTCCCTGCCTTGACTGATCTGAAAAGCTCATCCATCCTCTTCCCATCCACCACCTCTAGATCTGTATTGCAATTCCTGAAGGCAGAATATTCATACATGGAGGTGTCCACTTCCTCATCAGTTAACCACCTCCTGGTGTGAAGGTAAGTGACAACTCTTTGAAATTTCTCCTGTGCATCATTGTTGGAAAAATTGTCAGGATTCAGACAAGTAATGTCTCTCGCAAAACTGAATTTGAGAGGGCTTTTGTCCACAATCTTGTTGATGATGCCAATGATAAATTTCTGAAATGACATCTTCAATTTCATGACATCTAACGATCTAGCTCGGATACACCTTTTCCTTTTAGATTTTTAACCTCAAGTTTTGCTGCATTGCCTAAAGAGATGGCTGTATTTTGTTTACATCACAACCAAGCCATTCTATAAAACGTTCATTCTTGAGCCAAGTTTGATTAAAATAGCACTTTCCCATTGTGGGATAATGAGTAAAAGCAACAGCAATGAATTGAACAAAGAAAAAACACAGTCCGCCAAAATTTATAAATAGGCCTAATCTAGATTTCTAGATCTAGCAACGACTTACGAGCCACAGTTGACAATCTCAATCTAATCAGTAATCTACTAGATCTACATGAATACTGATTTCTTCTTGTCTTTGATGTTTTACCGCAACATTCTCATTCTGTCTCGGTCGTCGACGTGCGACAGGTTTACACTCTATGAGAGAGGCTAACATGCTGTCTTGCACGTTTTTACTATCTAGGCCATTGAAATGGTCGATCAGGCGTTGTCTTTCTCGTACTGTTGTCACCTCAAAGCATTTTAGCCTTGAGCAGTTGCAGGACGGGCCCATGACATGTGCTGATAACCGATCATCACGTTCTCTCTCCCATTTTCTGCCAAGTTTAGGACGTTTTTTTGGATTTTCTGTCACTTCAGGTCTTCGATCGACTTCAGCCATTGTTGTAAGAATACAAACAAAGATCGTTGTTGAGAGGTCACGTGAGAAAGACATGAAATTGTGATTCGCTGGGAAATTTCAAGGGAAGCTACCCTTAGAATGTTGTAAGAAAAGGGAGGTTATAAGAATCCACACAGTGGACATCAGTTCTTTTCAACTTAAAATTTTTGGACACCAGTCATTTTCCCCTTGTGCCCGTTTTTTTCTTTAGCATTTTGTGCGTGACTGCAGCTGTTTTTTCATTGTTCCATACCTTAGCGAGTTGAAGTGTATATCAGTTATCCCAATATACCTATTAACTAAAAAAATGCGAAAATGTGACATCAGCTGTTTTCCCCTTGTACCCTTCATATATATATATATATATATATAGTTTCACGACACTACTGCCAGTTTCATGCAGCAGGCTGCAATCTTCAGGTATATTATATGATATAATTATTTACCTGTCGCGACTCTAGTTTCGAGCTGCTGCTCTCTGCAACTTGTTCTTTCTGTTGGACAAGAGGAAACGTTTTCTGTGGGTGCAGTGGGAAAAAATTTCCTTTCTTTGGTTTAGAGTTGGCATCTTTCTGAGTATCTGGTATTTTTCCTCAAGGCACAGATGGCACACTTTTTTGGCTGACGTGTATGGCTTCACTTGTCCTACAATTTCCCAGTGTAGTTCATGGTCTGTGTTATTATATTTGAGAGTCCAAATATGTTCACCTAATTTCGTGTTGTGCATCCTGTGGGGTAGTTTGAATGACGATTTTGGAAGGTTGTACCTTATTTTAAAATATACAAAATTTTACAAAACTTTTCCAAGCTTTTAAGCAGGCAAATAATTTTAGTTTTGCACTAAGGATAACATATATTTCAAGTTTAACATATGAATATGTAAAAAAAACATGTGAACAGTAATTTAAGACAATGCTTGAGCTGTAGGTAGCTGATTTTTGGATCACCCACATATATTCCCGCACAGCAACCAACTCAAAAGGATAAATAATAATGGATTTCAAAATTTCAAAAAAAATCAATTTTTTATGTTATTATTAACATGAAATAAATATATGTCAAGCTCTATGAAATAAAAAGGAAATCTGAAAGCCATAAAGGCCTTATTTATTTATAAACTGATTTGTCCAAATTTAGGATAAAATCCAAAATGACCAAAGCTTGTACTTTTGTAAAACATTCACAAAGGTTAAATAATTCTAACTTCACACACTGTTAGAAGTTACAAATACAATACAAATGGGTAGAAAAAAACATGAGGAGCTTATTTAGCATTTCTTAACTTAATATCTGATTTGAGACAGTTCTACTGCTAAAGAATTGCAAGACTCCTTAATTAATTTTGTCTTTTCCGCAAACTTAGACCTTTCTCTCTCCCTCTTGATCGCCTGCCTATCCTCGGCAGTTTTGAAATTGTTTTTCAAATGGATAATTTCATCAGCACTTCTTTTGAGGCCCTGCGCTAGCTGCTGGTTGTCACCTTCAAGTTCTTTTATTAACATCCTTCAGAGCTGCCACCTGACTAACGTAGTCTGTGCATTTCACACAGTCAGGTCCCTTCTTAGGTGGAGACAAAGTGAGTGGCTTCGGGACTCTCGCTTTGTTTACTCCATGACGAACATTGAAAAAATGAAACTTATTTTTTAATGACAGGGATTTCCTTTTTATGGGACAGAAAGTTCTGCAATCTAGTAGAATGAATAAAGCTCAGAATATTCAAATTTCAATGTATCGAATAAAATATTTGACAAAATATAATTTCCTTGAAGAAAAAAAAAAGCAGTATCTGGAGATAAAAAAGGCATCAGTATATTTAATTTTTAGATTATAACTAATATGAATATTAAGATTTGAAGAGAGATAGAGAGTCGCAGATAGGGACAAAAAAAAATTAGAACCACACTCCATGGTTTTTCGCCCTCCTCTCTTATAATCCAAAGCTGAACGAGAAGCTTGTGTGAGATCTGAACATCACTAGGAAGTGATCTCGGCCTCCCCTTTCCACTGTGTAGGAAGGAACTTTTCAAATGTTGAAAGATTTCATCGTCTGCAAAGAGAAGAAAAAGATGATTTTCAGAAGTCCAAAATTTATTTGTTTGGTAACAAATTGATTACGTCTCTTGTTTTTCTCCAGTGGTTGAGTTGTTTTTAATTTTACATCTTTTACGATTCTTTCTAGTAGTTGCTTACTAACCTTCCCTAATTCAGGTTTGCAAGAATTGATGATGCGGCAGGTTGGTTTATTTTGCACTGTTTCGGTGTATCTAGATAAATAATTTTGTAACAGTCTGATAAACATGAAATTCAAAATGAAATGCAAATGCGTAGTTCGGACATCGACCCATCATGAACCATATACCATATATATTATATCTTTAATCCAATCTAGAATTAAAACTTACACGACACTACTGCCAGTTTCATGCAGCAGGCTGCAATCTTCAGGTATCATGTGTTGTTCTTATTCTGTGTTGTTGTCGCCGTTCGCGCATTCCAAGAGAAATTTCCGCCTGTGCATACATGTGCTGAAAAGTTCTTTCCGCTTGTTTAGTAAGTTGGTGCGAAAAAGAATGTGCACCTTTCGTCGAGGCAGAGCTGGCATGTTTTTTGTGAGGGTTCTAAAGGGTGGGGTTGAGCTATTATTCTCCATTCTATGTCGTAAAGTTTTTGTTTGTCCTTTAAAGTTTTTGTTTGTCCTTTAAAGTCCATATGTACTCGCTTAACCTAGTCGCGGAACTACATAATTTATATATATATTTTTTTTTTTTTTTTTGTTTGTATCGTCCTACCTTGAGATTACGGACATTTCTTGCGACACATGTGTTTTGAGCGGTTTCATCAACCGCTCTCTTCGGGTGTCTGGCGTAACTGGCCTATATATATATAATTATATATATGTGTGGGCGACTGGGAAAACCCCTGACAATGGTCCCAAAATCAAATGTGAGGTTTTAATGTTTCTAGATACTAGAAGCAATTCTGAGCATTTTGCTTTTTATTTCAAGTCTCTATCTCAATTAGAACAATAGTTATGCAGATTTTTGTGAGACGGGGTAGCGAAAAGTCAGTTTTGAGAATACGGGCTTTTAAGTTTCACGAAGCTATACAACGCGTCTTTTTAGGGAGCAGACAGACAATAAGTAACAACTAGCTCATGCAAACACAATGCATGCAGAATAGATAAATACTGCTGTTCAAGCAGAAAACAATGGGTTTTTTTTTTTTACAGAACATGCATTTCATTACTCACTATCTATTTGGCGTCATTGTTGAGGTGCGGTATTAGTATTACAACTATTAGCAATACCTCGTCCGCGTCCGCGGCCACGTCCTCGCCCTTGATTTGGTACTCCGGGATTTTTTTTGGCCCGTTTAGGTGGAACAGGTACTGTCTCCTCATTTTCACCATCACTATCTATCTCCTCTGGTACTGGCTCACTGGGCAGAGGGGTGACATTATCCCGTTTGTGTTCTGCCACAAATGGTCGGATTTCCTTGTAGAGGTAGGCCTGTCTTTGTAGACTGAGGCCAGGAGCCTGGACGATATCCGGCATTGTGTTCTGAGGTGGAAACAGCTTTGTAACATTGAGTGCTCTTTAATACAGATCACAGCAGTGCCATCAAAGTGGAAATGATGACTGGACTTGATACCTTTGAGACGGCTGAAGTACTGAGAAAGATATTTTGTCCAGTCATAGGTGGGGACCTGGGTTGGGCCGTTCTCTGATCCAACGATTTTCCGACATTCATGGAAGAAGACGAGTTAACTACGTCCACAATATCCTGTAGACAGTCAACTTTCGCTTGATGAGGCCAAACCCACCGTCAGGACTGAATTTGGTGTGGCCAGCAATAAGAAAACTCAGGCGGATGGACTGATTTCTCTGCGTGATGCATCTCCACATAAGATACCAGAGCATTTGGTTGTTCTTGTTCTGGCTTGCACAGTTATCTGCATGGAGATGTAGGTCGGTTTCTCCCAGGCTGTGGTTCTCCAGATAGTCATGGATCAGCGAGACAACAACATTGCCGCCTTTTCCAGTGCCGTGAGCCTCGTCGATCAGATAGTTCACCTGAACACCACAGCCTTCACTATTCACTCCGAAGAGACCACACTTACGGGGTGTTTTAAAAAAGATGGGGCCTGGTTGCTGGGGATATACTCAAGATAATCGCACCGCTGCCACCAAATGAAGTACTAACCTCCCCAATACAGGGATTTATTAACTTACTCCCTAGCTATACGTTGATTGCAGGTCAGACTAGATAGTCATAACTGCCTATGATACTTGATAGCGTGCCTAAGTGACCCGCAGCCCTAGAGAGTTTACATTATATTATATATATATTATAATTACATATATATGTACTTTTAATTTTGTATAATTTGGAAGCCTTTTCCTCTGAATATTTCATTTAAAGATATCCATGATTTCAAAATACAATTGTTAGCCACATTGACATACCTTTCAAGAGGTTTAGTAGATAGGGCCTATGGTTTTTCTCAATTCCGTATGCTTTGCTTCATAAATTCCTCCAGCCTGCCTGCAGAATGTGGAATGTGAAGAGGAGCTGATTTGAAGAAGGGTAAATGTTGGTGAGAGCCTTTTTTCAGCCTCTGCATGATCAGTCATGAACATAATGGGACCTGCTACCGCTTTACCAAAAAATGTGCCATCACTAAGTAGGTCTCTCAGTAAAATCAAGCCATTTTGGATGGCGTTGGTCGAATCACTGGTGGGAATAAAAATGCCAAGAGGCAGCCCACCCGCAGGGGAGTGTGAGCAGCATGAACACTCTAAAATGAGACCTGAAACAAACAAAACTTGCAGTGTCATTTCCCTGATATTCCTCTCACTGTCAAACTGCTGTACTGTGTCGTGACTGTTGATAACCTCTTCGCAGATTTCTCTGCAAATTTTGTAGTAGTCGACGGCAGTTTTGGTTGAGGTCTCTGTCTTGTCTTCTGTCAGAAAAGTAGTCTATGCTGCTGCCGCCTCTATGGGTAGTTTCAAAATGAAACATGTAACAAACTTTATGCTTACGGAAAATGTCAGGTTGGTGTGCTCGCACCAGCTTCAGTAATGAAGCTCCTTCCAGGGAGGGGGCGACAGCTGTTTTTTGTTTGTTTATATTATTTTTATGTA
>RQTK01001938.1:2261-21476 GCA_003991915.1 Elysia chlorotica
TAGTAGTAGTCGTAGTAGTAGTAGTAGTAGTAGTAGTAGTAGTAGTAGTAGTAGTAGTAGTAGTAGTAGTGGTGGTGGTGGTGGTGGTGTTGTGCTGGTGGTAGTTTTGTTGTAATCGTAATGGTTGAGATATAAGTGTTAATGGTGCTATAGTTTATATTGTCTGATTTGAAACAATCACAGTCATGTTCGTCATAGCAGTGGGTTTTTTTTTTTCTTGTCAATTATCTTTCTAAACACACATACTCTGAGTGAATGTTACGACAGTATTTTCTTTGATTTGTTACATTCCTACCCTAGCTCTCTGTTTCATTCTTTTTATGACCTGAAGCAACAATTTTCAAAATGGTTCGCATTTTCATTTTTTTCCTTGAAAAGTTCTTAAAATGAATAATGGTAATTATTTTCTATTTGGAAATTCGTATTATTACTTGTAATTAAAATTTTTCAATTTAAAATATATCTTGTACTCTCACAGGACCCTGGCATGGATACATTTCTCCAACTGGCTCAGCTTAAAGCTCCCATGTTTTCCCTGGATGGGAAACCTGCCATTCATCATGCAATCCGATGCTGCCCTGCCGCCATCTTGCCTCTTATTCGCACCGGATGTGACGTCACGGGGACACGCCCCTTCACGTCGCCTGCTTCTACGGTCTGCTTGACGTCGTCGTGTGTCTGGTGCAGCACGGCGCATGCGTGAACGTCCTCAACAATGTCGGCCAGACGCCCCTGGATAAACTGCTCAGTCTGTGTCAGCATCCGTCCAAGTGAGACTTCACGCGTCTTGGGACATAAAGAAACAAAATATTTGGGTAGAGTCAAAAGGATCTCTCTCCTAGTTACACCAGAGACATAAGATTTAGTGAGACTTCACGTGTCTTGGGATATAAAGAAACAAAAAAATGTTTGGGTACAGATAAAAGGATCTCTCTCCTACAGTCCTAGTTACACCAGAGACTAAAGATTTAGTGAGACTTCGCGTGTGTTGGGATATAAAGAAACAACAATAATTATTTGGGTAGAGACAAAACGATCTCTCTCCTAGTTACACCAGATACTACAGATTTAGTGAGACTTTCACAAAAAGAGCTCACAGTGCTGTTGATATGTATAGCTAGGGTGACGCGTGCTTACTCTATTTCATTTTTGAAGTTAAGGCGGTTGACCAATCTCCAGACACACTTTTTAAGAAGGTTCAAAGAACGAAGCAACCTCTTTAAATGTCGTAAGCGACATATGTAAAAGCTCTCAGTGTTTCACACTCTCTGGTTAAACTCTCCAGTTCACCCCCCCCCCCCCCCCCCCCCCCCCCCCACAGGTCTCGATGTAGGTTTTATAGGACGAGGGAACCCTAGAGCGGAATGTCCAGGACTTTGCCATTCATTCACATTATACATCAATATTCTCTAACCACAATACATATACCAACCTAAACATTAGAGGAAAAACGGGAGTGCCAACGCAGGGATCAAACCGACAACGCTCCGAATAGAGACTGCGCGCTTTACTCTTTGACCAGCGCACTCTAGTTTTTTAATTGAATGTTCAGTTTTTAATCTTGTCATACCATCATACCATTAATGCTTTGGTAATGCGAGTCTGTTGTTGTTGTTGTTGTTGTTGTTGTTGTTGTTGTTTTTGTCTGATGAAGGGACCTGATTGGCTGTCAGCAGCGCAGTTGTTAATGCTCAGTGGTGACGAGCAGTAAGTCTGGGGTCGAATCTCAGCATCAACTGCAGCAGTCTTTGTATATCGGATTCTTCAGGTGACCGAGGCGACTTTTTCCTCTTTATGTACAGACATCGAGTATGATGTGACTCGCTGAAACCAGCCCTAGTATTACCGCACTGTAAGGGTTAAATAAGAGCTTAAACGTACGTGGGCCAAACTTTAAAAATAGGAAGAAAAAAAAAAGGGGGGGGGCGGCACTAATGTAATCAGGCAGCGCACTACAATTATAAGAGCGCAAAGACAATAACAACACGAAATTCGTCTTAAAAGGACACACTGGAAAAAGTTTATTATCCATAGAAGTACAAGGGCAGTGTTATCTAACCTCAAAGGTATCAGAGCATAATGATATGAGCAATGAAAATATTAAATGTTTTTAATAGTAATACTACTTCTATTGCTCCTACTGCTGCTGCTGCTGATGCTGCTGCTATTGCTATTACTAATACTATTACAACAACAAGAACTACTACTATTATTACTACTATTACTACTACTACTACTACTACTACTACTACTACTACTACTACTACTATCACTCCTATAACTACTACTACAGAATAATGTAATCAAGCAGCGCACTACGATCAGAACAGCACAAAGACAATAACAACACGAACTTTGTCTTAAAAGGACACACTGGTTAAAGTTTATTATCTTTAGAACAGAAGTGAAGTGTTATCTAACCTCAAAGTTATCAGAGCATAATGATATGAACAATGAAAATATTAAATATTTTTAATACTAATACTACTTCTATTGCTCCTACTGCTGCTGCTGCTGATGCTGCTGCTATTGCTATTACTAATACTATTACAACAACAAGAACTACTACTATTATTACTACTATTACTACGACTACTATTGCTACTACTACTACTACTGCTACTTCTACTACTACTACTACTACTACTACTACTACTACTACTACTACTACTACTACTACTACTACTACTACTACTACTACTACTACTACTACTACTACTACTACTACTACTACTACTACTACTACTACTATTGCTACCATTATTACTACGACTACTATTGCTAGCATTAGTAGTACTGCTCTTTTAATGTTTCGGGGTGTTTCTCTATATATCTTGTTTTATTTTATATAAAACAGTTACTAAACGGAATTCATTGAATTCTATTTTTTTTTCGAATACGTTTGATGTTTAACATAGATGTGAAAGTGAAGTGTTTGTTGGTCAATGTTACAAGCTGGTGTTGAAATCGTAGTCCTGTATACTGTAGGAAAACGACCTTTCTTCTGTTTAATTATGTTCTTGTTGTTTTTTCAACAGAAACTCTTCTACAAGGTCACGACTTTTGACCGCTCACCTCTTGACCCGACTGGGGTTCAAGGTCAACCTGAAGGCACAAGGTCAGCGAGCGGGGACAAGAAGCAGGATTTTACTTTCTTACAACAAAGCGAAAATGTAGGACTTAGAACACTGCTAGCAGAAAAATACCTGTTGTTTAAAAGTTTAAATCAATACCAATTCTATGACAAACAGTGCAAATTTCTCTAAACTAGCTGTAATGACGGGCAAAGCGAATACGCGGGATTAAAAGTTTAAATCAATACCAATTCTATGACAAACAGTGCCATTTACTCTAGAACAGTATACCCCTGCCGGTAACATGTCCTCATTTACACCAAGTGATGCGGATGCGAAAGCTGAATTGTAACTTCCAATGTACTCGTAAATTCCAAAATGTCTATATTGCAGTATCCTCCACAAACAGCTGGTGTAGAAGTTCTGGTAAAGTTTGTAAGGCTGGTAAATTAACTTGGCCATTGGCACAACATAGTGAGGATGTTTCTGTGGGCCATAATAACTTTTGACCGCTCACCTCTTGACCCGACTGGGGTTCAAGGTCAACCTGAAGGCACAAGGTCAGCGAGCGGGGACAAGAAGCAGGATTTTACTTTCTTTCAACAAAGCGAAAATGTAGGACTTAGAAGATTGCTAGCAGAAAAATACCTGTTGTTTAAAAGTTTAAATCAATACCAATTCTATGACAAACAGTGCAAATTTCTCTAGAACAGTAGACCCCTGCCGGTAACATGTCCTCCTTTACACCAAGTGATGCGGATGCGAATAGTTTACTTCGAATGTTATTTCCAAAATGTCTAGTAATGGTATCTACAGCAGATCTGAAGCTGGGTCTACGTTGTGGAGATCTAGATCTATGTCTGTTTTCAATTTATCGTATATCTATATCTAGATTACGTCCAGTAGGCCTAGATACGGATAGTTGATCAAGTGATGCTTGTGATTGTGTGGTTGAGGAGATTTGATTTGGATTGAATGTAGTTGCTAAGTATCTGGATCGTCTTAAACGACGTCTCTTTTTCTCACCTGCCATCGTAATAGATCTAATCTAGATCTAGATCTTCCACAATTAAATTTCGCTTATGATACAGTTGAGTCATGCTTCTTGGTCAAATAATTCAGATCTAGATTCTAGATTATTCCTGAGTCAGTTGTCTTTGTTTTTAAGTGGCTGAGCAAGTCTGTGGTGATTAACTTTTTAGTGTCAAGTGCAAAGGTGAACATCGTTTTTTTTTCCTTTGAACGCGCTACTTTTACAAAAAGGAAGAGGAAAGAGATTGAACTTATAATGCAGATTGGCCTTTGCGGGAGGAGTATATTGAATTTTTATATAATATCAAAGGTCTAATAAAACATTTATTTTTAAAATGTGGTTTGTCAGCATGTCCCTAATCTGATGTATAGTGGTTCATAAAAAAAATGTTTTGTAATTTTCGTGTGATTGATTAAGTCTGTGGAAATAGGCAAAAATCGAGGCGGGGAGCCCACAATGAGCACTGCATTTTTAATAATAATACATATAGATTGATTTATAGGTATAGTAATTTCATTCGTGACATTTTTGTATCATATTTTCTCTATCTGCCTTTTTATTTGTGGCGCCCTCGATATGTCTTACCCAGTCTCTATCTTTGTGTCATTCTCCTGTATGTACGCGCGTGTGTGTGTGTATGTGTGTGTATGTGTGTGTGTGTATGTGTGTGTATGTGTGTGTGTATGTGTGTGTGTGTGTGTGTGCGAGGGAATATGACTCTCTTCCTCTGTGTCTGTCTGTGTCTCTCTTTTGAGAGATTCTTCATTACGGTTGGTGGGTGGTTGCTGTCGCAGTGGATGTAGTGGATGGTGCTGTTTGGTATTTTATAAGGTTTGTATACTCGTGTGTTGAGGTCTAGAGTTATGTCAAGGAAGTCCACTACTTTTTTATTTGCTTCGGCTTAATCCATTTACTTTGAAAATCTTGCGAGCCCGTCGTCTCTTATAGCCCAACATTGATATTGAGGTGCAGTAGCTGCGAAAGGAGGAAGAGGCCTACAAGTTCGCATATATCTGCACCGTCATAGCTTCCCATGGTCACATCGAAATTCGAGCTCTTCTTGCACCATGATTATCCGTCTTTAAATACAGTTGTTTTTCTGGTGTGCATTATAAATTGGATCTCTTCTGTTATTTTTTACTGTTTTGATACGAATTCATGTGCTTTTTTGTAAGTTGCATTTTATGTCGAAGCATAATTCCCATTGTCTGACAGATGTTGTTGTAAATGCTGCGGAACCAATTTATTACGTCTGCCGTGTTTTTTCATTGGTTCATTGTTGTTTAAACTTTGACTTCATGTACGATTTTCACTACTAATTGTTTACTTATTTTACCGAGCTCAGATTTACATGGGTTAATTAATCGGCAGCTTGGTTTGTTTCTGAAGTTGGGCTTATGGTCTTTCAGGGTTATGAACGCTTCTCTCTTTGCAGTAGTGAGATCTAGTATCTCTGCACTGTTTTTGTCTTCACCTGTGGCTTCGTTTACCGCCTCTTCGTCGATTTTTTTGTATTCTTTATGAATGTTTTTTGTAAACATACTTTCTATTGGGTATTTAATTTGTAATAGTTGTTCGTTTTATCAGCAGCGATCAATAGGTGGTTGTTATTCTTTATCTTCCGTATGTCAATTTCTAGCCTTCTCTGGACGTTGTTGTTGGTTTTTCTGAATTAAAGAGGCTAGCCCGTCTTCAAAATCTTTCAGTTTTTCGTAGGTCTCCTTAATCGGTGTTTTCAAGTTAGGGTTTAGGAAGAAGAATGTTTCCCATCGGATGGTCCTGACGAATTTCTCAGTTTTGTTTGTGAGGGATTTAGTATACTGTTTCTCGCTGCATATTGGTATATTCTTTGTGAAGTATCCGAAGCTAATTTGTTCTAGCGCTTGGTCGGTATTGCGACTTGGGTTCAAGTCTAGATCAAGATTCATTGTCCTTAATAGTGCTCAACAGTATAACTGGAGTTGAGTTGTTTAAAGGTTTAGTTTGGACAACTGAATAAAGTGCTCAACTATGGGAGCTTTATATATTTTTGTATTGTCCTACCTTGAGATTAAATATCTATCTATCTATCTATCTATCTATCTATCTATCTATCTATCTATCTATCTATCTATCTATCTATCTATCTATCTATCTATCTATCTATCTATCTATCTATCTATCTAACTATTTCTCTCCATGCAAGTTTGTTCAGATGATGGTTGAGAAAAATGAGGTGTTTTGTAAATGTTAAGCAGCAAACACCACATTCACCCATCTTTCCTCCCCATAGGCTATCTAAAGTTGATTGTTTTGGTGTCACTCGACCTGTTTTTATTTTCTTCATTTCTTCGTAAATTGGTGTAGCTTGGAATCCACTGCAATGCAAGGACGGTGGAATGTTTATTGCGAATACATTTATAACTTCTAGAAGTACGTCAATCATTTCTAGAGTTCAGTGTAGCGT
Source organism: Elysia chlorotica (assembly GCA_003991915.1). NCBI lineage: Eukaryota > Metazoa > Mollusca > Gastropoda > Plakobranchidae > Elysia > Elysia chlorotica. The sequence continues at coordinate 8,815 of RQTK01001938.1, forward strand.
CTAACGATTGTGGGGCCGGTGTTAGAACTGTGAACGAGACTGTTTGGTACTCCATGTATCAGGGTTGAGTTTCTCTGAAATAAATTCGTTTAACGTGAGTAGGTTTGCTTGGATGTCTCGCATACATCGTCCCAGGCAGCAAAAAGCTCTTTAAAACTAGCGTTAGAGAACATATATGGGCTCCATGTATATCACACAAAGTAGCTTTAAAGACAGGCCCATCTGTAGAAATGGGAGTCCAAGCTTGGGGGGTAGCTGTTAGTCGGACTCTCTGCTGCTCTCTTTAAATCAAATACATTTGTTTGTTTTCAAACAGTTAAATCTATCATTTCAAGCGTTATTAAGCCATGGGTGTAGAAGTGCTGTGGTAGGTCGTGTTTCATCACTATTTCTGTTTGGGCTCTTGTTTCAGAATTATACCTCTCTCTTAATTTGTGTGTGCGGCGTAGAGCAGACTGGAGTTGAATTCTGCTTTATCCTTTCTATTGTTTTACAAGCACTTTTGTCGCTTTGTCATTAGGCATTTTTAAAACATCTCTCTGTGAATTCTAATGCTACCTTTTCTCTACGTAAACTCAAGGGTGCGGTCTATTTCTGTGTTGGTTGATTGGCTGCTTGAGATGAGTAATGATTGGTTGTAATCTAGTACAGACCTAACATATCCAAGAAGGGTTCTTGGCTAGCAGTATGTTTCAGAAGTGACAGTCAGTTGGTCGTACTTGCGTTATGTTTTCTGTCACTGAACATAACGTTATGGATTATGTGTTCTAAGATCTACCAGGTACTAATAATGTTCTAGATCATAATATTATTTCTTAAAAAATTTCACATATTTCAGATAACACAGAGAAATATAACGGCTTAAATGGTCTATCCTAAAAATAATAGTGATTATTGTTTCAGCTCATAAAATCGTTTTTTTTTTTTTTTTTAATGTTTTTGCTTCATAGGTTCCAGATAACATTTTTTAAATAACGTTATGGGTGCTGCGTCCAAAGATATACAATAAATTACATTGCTCAAGATGGTGCGTCCAAAGAGAGGTAAACTTCCAGTAGTAGCTCTAGATCACAAAACCAATTCTGTCGAGGGGGGGGGGGGTTAATTAACTTCAGATAACACAAAGAGCTAGTTGTATGAAATGTTTTGGCTGGTTTGTTCTAAGAAATATGAAATAAAATATTAACATTGTTCCAGGGGATTAAACTATTTCTTTGATCTCCCTCCAGATGCCGCGAGTGCCCCTCCCTCCTCCACCTTGCCCGGCTCAGAGTCAGGTCTCTCCTGCCGCCGGCAAACATGGCGACCATGATGACGTCACTTCCTCTCCCCGTCGATGTTCAAAACTTCCTTTTGTTCAGACCTGAAGGTTTAGACCACCATGTCACGTGTTCCCATGTAGAAGATTTGATTCGCCAATTTCGTTCAGAACATTTCAAAGCAGCAAAGACGTAACCAAAATGTTACAGAGCGTCTGTACAGGTGTCTTGCGCTCAGTTGTTTTTCTTGTTGCTGCTGCTGCTGCTGCTGTTAATGCTGCTGCCGTTGCCATAGTTGATATTTTTGTCATTGCTTATATTATTATTATTATTATTATTATTATTATTATTATTATTAAAGCGTTTTGTTTATTTCATTTTTTAACAACATAAGTCATGAAAATATAGAATAAAACACAGAAAAAACAACTCCTATCAATTACAATAGTAACAATAATAGTAACGAAAGTAATATTTTATCTTGCTATCCCAGCAAATGGGAATTTTTCTAATTGTCTAGCCATTTGTTCCTTATGCTATTTTCAAGTTCGAAAGTTAATTTTAAATCATGAATTTTTCCATATCTCATTTTACTTATGCACATTTTCGCGATAAGCATAATCATATTTTTTGTTGTTGATAGGTCTGTGTTATCGCTGAGGATACCAAAAAGAGCAACCTTTTCATTTACGTCAATTTTACGTTAATTGACGCTATTTACTGTGTGTTTGTATTCACTAACATGACTTAAAGCGCTCTATATCGATAAGACCACTCAGCAATCAAGTGTTTTTAAAATAGTGTGAATAGAAGCAACGGATGAAGCATGTTTTTTTTTGCTCGTATTAGTAGTTGCAGATCGCAAAACAACAACAAGAACAAGAACAACAACAACAACAACAACAACAATAAATTAACAAAAAATAAATAAATAAAAACGACTGACAACAAGACGTTTTAGACTTTTACAACAAAAAAAAACCCACCAATAACAAAATGAATACCTCTTACTAAAAATTTATAACATACAAATCTTTATTAAAACAAAATGTCTTTATCATGGTAGGCACTGCCAAAGCCAAACATTTCTTTAACATACTTCACAAACAAATATGGACATAAAAATGCATTACGTATAAAATCACAGTTAGCAAGTTACTTAATATTCTTAATTTCAGAGTATTAAATTCCCCTTTGAATGCCAAGGATAGTATTTTAACCCATTTTTTTTAACGATGAGCAAAATCGCCTCCATAATAATCTCAAACTCTCTTTTTTAATACCGGTGTTATTGTAAGAGCCCATATATTAAGCTTTTTTTGTAAAACTAAATATTAGATTTCAAATATCACTGTTACGAGGTATAAAAAATTCTTTTTCTATTTCACAAAGCTTTAATTAATGAGTTGGAAAGCACGAATTATGGTCACCAATCAGAAGCCCTTATGAAGTCTTTGCAAAGCTTTTTTGTCATAAGTTTTACTTACTTTGTCCGTTGTCTTATAATTTCAATTATCGCACCGCTGAGCATTACTGGCTAAGCAAGCTATTATTTAATTAGCAAGGTTAAGTCTGAGCCTTAACAAGTGACTTCTTAACGTGCAATAATTATTTTTGTAACACCCATTATCCATAGATAAATTATTTTGTTACTATAACGAGCGTAATTTGCCAAAGAGTTACTCCACTTAATATTTAGAAGAAACGCGTTCGTTTTTATTTACGTAGGAGTTTTATTTTGTTGTAAAAAGTTACATGTTCCCATTAACATTAACTAAATCACATTAGACAATGTTTAAGGATAAAAGTTTTTTAAAATTTAACACACTTCTGCGAGCGACATTGTGTCATTATCATTATTATTATTATTATTATTATTATTATTATTATTATTATTATTATTATTATTATTATTATTATTATTAATACTATTTTTCCCCTTCTACATCATCGTCTTCTAACTTGTCCTTCCTTCTTCTTTTTATTCTACTTGATAAACTAATTACAGTTCTGCTCCCATTGTTTACATTGAATGTCCCTAGTCACTTTTTGTAAATAAGTTTGTATCATCCACAATACTCACGCTAATCGTAAATTTTAAATAAACTACAGTATAGTCCAGACTGGAATTTTCTCAGGATTTTCTTGTTTGCTCCTTATCGTCGAATTCAGCAATACTTAGGCTATACTGCGGAAGGCTCCCAAGACGAATGTCTGGTAATTTTATTTGCTGCCACACACAGTTACGGGAACACTATGATTCCTAACTCAGGCAGTCACTTATCACAAAAACATTATTGAAAAAAACAAACCTCACGATGGATAAACCAACGCTTTAACACTATATGGACATTACTGTCAGCCCTAACTGTTTTACACCCCCATGAGCCTTTTCTCTGGCATGGCTGCAATCACACAGTTAGTTTTTCTGAAAATCTAGCCGACAATTGGTTGATTGATTGGATTGGCTGAACTGCACGAGTTAGTTGAATTGGTTGAGTTGGTTGAATTAGTCGAATCGGTTGAATGTCTGGACATGGTGGAAAGCCCTCAGACCTGCCACAGTTATAATGGAATGTATTGATAATTAATGGGAGGGGGGAGTTTTACTGCTTTTTATTTACTGTTTTTCCATGCGGTATATAATTATGATATTATATTATTCATAAGATATGTTGGTTTTGTAGGGTATCTAATTTCTCTGTAATAAATCTATATTTAAGCAATATGCTATTTATACATGACATACACGGTACCCAATAAACAGACTGCCCTCCACTGCCCGCCTGGTTTGGTTGGTTTCTTTCTGAACATCCACCGTCATCAGCAAGGGTAAACCGCGGATGGGACCTAAGGATGACGTCTGAATTAAATTTGTAAACGCTGTTGCATAGAGACTGTGCTGGGACTTCAGGACTCCTGTCTCAGACTGTCACATTACACTGACACCGACCTAACCAGTAGGGAACCAAATCTTACAACTAAGGCTTTTGCTCGATCACGGTTTTCGAAGTGGGGACCTCTTGAATGGGAGACCAACGCTCTACTACTTGTCTATTTGCCCCCCTCCCCCTCCACTTCTCTCGAACAAACAGATTGAAACTAGAGAGGTTATAAAAAATAGCTATTTTAAATTCAGAATTTGCTCCCAAGGATATGAAGACCTGCACTACTTGTACATGTGTTAAACCTCGAGTTGGCCTCAAGTATAATACGATTAGTTTGTTTTGCTTCCGGGTATGTTCGATTCTTCATTTTGATTTCTACGATTCTTTTTTTTTTAACAGCTTTTACTATCTTAATAAATTGAATCGGCGCCGAACACAATGGCAAAAAATGAGTGTCGATTGTACTGAATACAATTTTGGATAGACTAACAGACAGACATGAGCCAAAGTAATTCAAATTCCTTTGTGATTTGAAATGTAATATAAAATCAGCAGATACTAAAGTTTGATTAACATAGAGCGACTTGTCCAAATGTGCGAATAAAGCATTACAACAGGACTCTAAAACTTGAAGACTGGCATCACAACTTAAACTTGGCATAAAGGGCTTCAAATTTTATAGGAAAACTTTCATTACAAAGAAAGCGACAAATGGCGTGTGTGGACGCTGACTATAACATGACCAAAAAATACGTATTTTAATGTTCTTTACTACAAAGTGAAAATATAAACCCAATACAACAAAAATATGTATGTATTACAGCTGGAATATTTTTGCTTCATATACTCATTGTTTTATGTTCCTTAGATCTTAAAAACAGTTGTTTTTTTTTGCTTCTGTTTTTTTTTTTTTTTTTAATCTTTCATGAGCCCACAAAATTACAATGTTGCATCCTTTTTTGACATATTCCATTGTATTTCCTCCTTTGCTTAAGTTTGTATATAACCCTGGAATGTATACTATTCATTTCTTAGATTTGCTTATGTTGTTGTTGTTGTTGTTGTTGTTGTTGTTGTTTTCAGATACTTGTATTATTTATATTTTTCACGCCACTTTCGTTTTCCTTATGGGCCACAATTGCGCCATTAACGTTTGATTTTGCACCGACTACTTTCATATTTACATCTTTACTGACGCCAACAAATTTTTTAGCTCTGTTTGTGACATGTGAATGTCCTATGTCAGCTTTCAAATCTTTCTGTTCACATTTGAGTTGTCCACACTCATATTGAGAGGTATGTCAATGATTATTTTACGTGTGGCGATTACAAAATTAATACATAGCTAGATGGCTGCGCCATGTAGGATGAAATAGGTTTTCGGAGCTGTAAGCGATACACAGAGAGCTAATCTACATACACATTAAATTCAACCTTGAAAACGTATATTTTCAATAATGGGGTATATAACATTATAAACAGTTGGGTTGTTTTTAATTGCACAGATAGCACTAGACCAAGGTTGGTAATAGAGTCACAAAAATTAATATGGAAATGGAAAGTATCTAGAGAGCACGTTTAAAAGAATCGACAGTCCGTGAAATATATTCATATCAACAGAAGTTTAAACGACCGAAAGAAAAACTCGATAGATGTAATTTATGAATGAAAAAATGTGAAGCAGCACAAGTGAACAAGAAATATATTTCAAAAACTTAATCTCACAAATAGTATTTACTATCGGAAAAACATTTACATTTTATTTCAGAAGTGAACATAACAAGCCAGCACTAACGGAACTATTCCCAATTTGATTTACAACTAGTATAAGTTCAGTTTGTCATCCGGGGGGGGGGGCGGGTGGGGCGGGGGGGTCCTGTGGTAGAACATCGGCTTGCGACGCAAAAGGTTCAGATTTGACCCCTTGTGGGTCGGTGTCAGTTTTTAATGTGACCGCCTGAGACAGGGGTCACGGTACCCCCGCCCTGTCTCGTGTGTGGCAGCACATAAATTTGTCAGACGTCAGTCTTAGGGCCCTGTCTACAATGTAGCCTACATAGTGCTGATGTTGGACGTTAAACCAACTCCACAACACAATGCTAGTCATCCAAAGTTTTACATTGTAAACACAGGCAGATGTTTTAGTGACTAAGGACTGTAAATCTTCAATTTTGCATGCTTCATATAATTATAACTGAGTATCATCAGCATAGAGATGGAATTTTAGAGAGTGCTCTCATATTATATTGATTAGAGGCTGAGTGTACAGAGTAAAAAATACTGGTCCAAGGACAAAGCCTTGTGGGGACACCGAATTGAATCGGAATGTAATCGGAGTTAGATCTATCAACCCTAACTGACTGATATCTATACAATAAATAAAACTCAAACTTTTTAACTATGTACATTGTTGATCATGGCACTTCACTCATTTCCTTGCACGGACAACTTTCGTTGCTTCTGTCTTTTCTGGCTGCCCATCTGTTAACCATAATCTAAATAAGTTATTGATTGTCTACCTCTACTTGTTTTACCTCTTTTGTTTTCTTCAACTTCAAGTGAAAACAATATTATACGTGTTAAACTGATAGGAACTACGTGTCATCCGTTTCACAACAAATCAAGACTCTGTGTTAAAACGACGGATTTTTCACTGCGACTTAAGCTGGACTCTACACGGCGGGTCTGGGGGGGGGGTGTCTCTTGGTTTCCCAGCGTCCAGCGCCAGCAGCTAGACTGTATCGCAGACGGGTCATGAGCCTAAAGTCTGACAATTGCATTGAGTTTGAGCATTGTGTTTTGTCGCTTAGCGCGCAACACCACCACTATAAAGGCTATAATGTGCATATATCCCAACTAATGTTTTATGATTTTGCCATTGCCTTTTATACAATACAACCACATTTATTATGTAATAAACTTATGAACATGAATATTTATCCATCTCTAATTCTCTGGATATTGGATTATCTTACTTCTAGACCCCAGTTGGTAAGACTTTGACCCACATTAACATCTAGTACAATAAGAACAAGTAATGGGCCCCTCAAGTAACAGTCTTATCTCTTTTTCTTTATACTATATATATATAATATATATATATGTATATATATATCACACTGCAGAACTTAGCATGAATGTTGTGTAATTGAAAAATACGCAGATGATGCTAACAGTAATGATATTAAATTATCAAGATCTGAACTATAAAGAAGCATTAAAATCTTACGTGAATTGGTGTGACATTAACCACCTGGCCCTGAATATTAATTATTACTATTATTAGTAAAACTAAGAAAATGGTAATTGATTTTCGTAAACAAGATAAAAGTTCGGAAAATATAATAATTCAAGGAAAAGAAGCAGGACGTGTAAATACATTTAAATGCTGGAGAAAGCAAGATGAACTTGACTCATTATTCCAACTACGCACAACAAACAAAATGTTAGAAATCACGAAAGACCCCACCAACCCATTGTACATTCGAGCGTAGCGGCAGGTACAGAACAACAAAGATCCCACACATCTATTGCACATTAGAGTACATGTATAGCGGCAGGTATAGAACAACAAAGACACGGACATCCAGACATTCAAACTCCTTTATATCAAAATAAACGGACAATGCAAGATTAGATATCTTCTGCGCGTGAAAAATATAAGTCTTAGATAATTTTACAATGGCATTTTTGTTTGGTCATTTGATTTTTTATGTGCATTAGAATTGATGCATTTTACACATGCATTAAACCAGAATATGTGCAATGTTATGATAATATTTTTAGTAAAAGATAAATGTAGATAATTCTAATATGACACATAATTTTACGTCCTTAGATTTAATTTCTTGTCTATTTACTTGATCATACAATATCATATTTGTGTGTGTGTGTGTGTGTGTGTGTGTGTGTGTGTGCGAATGATAAATATAGCCGATGATGCGTGTGAGGATTTTTCAACATATTTTACTTTTAGAACAAATACAATATTCGTATCATACTCAATTTAAAGTCTAGAATTTTTTTTATCTTTTGTAATTGCATTTGCATATTTGAAATTTATTTACACTAGCAAACCCTCATTGCACATAATATAAATAATTATATACAATTAGCCGTTTGATTTGTTTGCGATTTTAGATATAATAAGTGATACATTTTCAATATGTCTTTTTTTATTTATATGTTATATATTATTTTAATTGTTTTGTTTACTATGTAGTATCTTATTTTTATTGTAAATGGTAATGTGAATCTCAATTTCCCCACAAGGGATTAATAAAGTCTTCTTATCTTATTTTATCTTAAACACCACCGTCTGACAATGTGCGTGCTGCCACACAGAGACAGTGCGAGGTGACCTGGACTTCTGTCTCAGTCGATATCACTGGACTGACCAAGCCCACAACGTCACGGTGTAAACCCACACGTCCCGTGTGTAACTCTCCAGGCTTGAATTAGCTAAGGGCAAAGTTAGATAACCGGACTATTTCAGCTACTAAAGCAATTTTACAGAGTTGCTACCCTTTACAAAACAGCTAACAAAGTAACAATCCCACTGATTACAGTCGAGTTTAAGTATTGAGCTAGTTTGAGTAATGCTGAGTTGGTAACTTCACGTTAAACATTAGATCTAGGATATATGCGACACTGCAGGTGGAACCCAAGCGCAAGGTCTGACAAATTGTATGTGCTGCCACGCTACACACCTGTCTCAACCGACCAAATTACACACGTACACCGATAAAACTATGACTTTGTAGAAGTGAACGAAATCAGACTAATACATTTATGGCCGATCGTGTTTTTCGAACCGCGGACCTCCAAATTGAACGACCAACACTCTACCGGTATGCAGTTCTTTGAGGATGCCATGGTTTGATTTGCTGAATTCTTAACGTTTCTAGTCAGGACAAACAGGCCGTATTACAGACGGGTACGAAGACTGTCAGAGACAGTGCGGGATTAACAGGGCTTGTGTCTGGCTGAGACAAGATGACAGCGGTGGCAGCCACAATAACAAAAACAGTGACAACTATAATAACAACAACAATAAAAACAACTACGACGACGACGACGAAAACTACGATAACAACACGACAACAACAACAACAACAACAACAACAACAACAACAACAACACAACCACAATGACGACAACAACAACATTAACAACAACAGCAACAACAACAAAATCAGCAACGACAACCATAACAATTACAACAACGTCGGCGACGACAACGACGATGATAATGATGACGATGATGATGATGATGATGATGATGATGATGATGATGATGATGATGATGATGATGATGATGATGATGATGATGATGATGATGATGATGATGATGATGATGATGATGATGATGATGATGATGATGATGATGATGATGATGATGATGATGATGACAAACTCATCTGGTTAAATATTTAAATGACAAATAACAAGTCAGATTGATGTGAAAAGCTCTTTTATTCGAGCAATGAATTTACATTCAGGGTAAATAATACTGGACCATATTGTCACAGGGCGAACTTTTTTGTTAAGCTGTTGTAAGGCTGGGTTTGTTTGTTGTTTTTTGGGGGGGTTTTTTGTTTTTTTTTAAAGATTTGCATTAGTGGTTTAACTTCTGAAATTATTTGTTATCCAAATAAAACAAAAGAGTACATTAGACCTTCCGAATTGAGACCGCCCGCTCTACCCGTGGACCACCTTGCCTCCTTCATCCTAGAGGGTTATCCACTGCAGTGTAGTATGCCTCAAACAAGAATTGGTTTGGTCGTAAAGATGTTCCTTCACTACATAGTACATTATTGACATAGTCACATAGGTGGTGTCTTTTGATCAGGTCCAGATTTAATACTGTTTCATTTCATATGACACTCGTAGAAGTCGTATGTGGGCAAAGACCACAACAACAAAACAACAACAACAAGTATGGCAGTTCATGTGTATGCTAGAAACAATAATAATGTAAAATTTGCTTTAACGGGCCAAGCGACGCGTGTGAGTATTGGGGGGCGCAGTGGCCCTGGGGCAGAACATCGGCTTCCGACGCAAAACTTCCGTGGTTCGAGCCCTAGCGATTTCGCTCCCTACTGATTGGGTGGGTGTCAGTTTAATGTGACCGTCTGAGACAGGAGTCATGGTATCCCTGCCCTGTGTATGGCAGCACATAAATTTGTCAGACGTCAGTTTTGAAGCTCGTCCACAATATAGCCTATATAGTGCTGACACTGGGCGTTAAACCAACTCAACATCATGATATGAGTATTAGAGAAAGTCACTTACAGAGTATACACAAAGGTTGGTTTGGTTTTATTTGATCGGTTGGTTTCTTACAGGTCAACGTAAGGAACTAAGTTATAACGCAGACATGTCCCGAGACCAACATCTGAGAACAAATTGTGCTGACACATAAAGACACATAATATGACATACCAGTACCCACACCTTCCGATGATGATGATGATGATGATTATGATGAAGTCGATGTTTCGTATTAAACCATTAGAAATTCGTCAAATCACATACATCCCCTAGCTTCCAAAGTCTTTTTATTGAGAGTCCATAATACTTTAGGTAAACCAAACTTATCTGGTTAAATATTTAAATGACAAATAGAAACAAGTCAGATTGGTGTGAAAAGCTCTTTTATTCCAACAATGAATTTACCTTCAGGGTAAATAATACTGGACCATATTGTCACAGGGCTAACTCTTTTGTTACGCTGTTGTAAGGCTGTTTTTATTTATTTTTTGTTTTTAAAGATTTGTTTTAGTAGTACAAGTTATTAAATTAATTGTTCAATACAAATAAAACAAAAGGGTACATTTAAGTTCGTATTACATGAGATAAATACCAAGCTAAAAAAAGACATTGATAATATGCCAAGGCTAAAACAGCTCACCCGTTCAATGTGCCATCCTGATAAACAGATAAAGTGACAATTTTTGTTCATACATCACATTCGCCCAACGCAACAACCGCGCCAGACAAAGCGTCAGTTCAACATCATACCATACCAGAAGTTCCATCTACATCAACAACATAATGTGGCCACATGTAGTTCTGTTGCACTCGACAGTCCAGACTAAACTACAGACACAAATGTTCATCACACTAGAGGGCAGGGTTGCCACAACTGGTCAATCAACACAAACATTGACCACAACTGGTCAATCAACACAAACATTGACCACAACTGGTCAATCAACACAAACATTGACCACAACAGGTCAATCAACACAAACATTGACCACAACAAGTCAATCAACACAAACATTGACCACAGCTAGTCAATCAACACAAACATTGACCACAACTGATCATTCAACACAAACATTGACCACAACAACTGATCATTCAACACAAACGTTGACCACAACTGATCAATCAACACAAACATTGACCACAACAACTGATCATTCAACACAAACATTGACCACAGCAACTGGTCAATAAACACAGACATTGACCACAGCTAGTCAATCAACACAAACATTGACCACAACAACTGATCATTCAACACAAACATTGACCACAGCAACTGGTCAATCAACACAGACATTGACAACAACTGGTCAATCAACACAAACATTGACCACAACTAGTCAATCAACACAAACATTGACCACAACTGGTCAATGAACACAAACATTGACCACAGCTGGTCAATCAACACAAACATTGACCACAGCTGGTCAATCAACACAAACATTGACCACAGCTGGTCAATCAACACAAACATTGACCACAGCTGGTCAATCAACACAAACATTGACCACAGCTGGTCAATCAACACAAACATTGACCACAGCTGGTCAATCAACACAAACATTGACCACAGCTGGTCAATCAACACAAACATTGACCACAGCTGGTCAATCAACACAAACATTGACCACAGCTGGTCAATCAACACAAACATTGACCACAGCTGGTCAATCAACACAAACATTGACCACAGCTGGTCAATCAACACAAACATTGACCACAGCTGGTCAATCAACACAAACATTGACCACAGCTGGTCAATCAACACAAACATTGACCACAGCTGGTCAATCAACACAAACATTGACCACAGCTGGTCAATCAACACAAACATTGACCACAGCTGGTCAATCAACACAAACATTGACCACAGCTGGTCAATCAACACAAACATTGACCACAGCTGGTCAATCAACACAAACATTGACCACAGCTGGTCAATCAACACAAACATTGACCACAGCTGGTCAATCAACACAAACATTGACCACAGCTGGTCAATCAACACAAACATTGACCACAGCTGGTCAATCAACACAAACATTGACCACAGCTGGTCAATCAACACAAACATTGACCACAGCTGGTCAATCAACACAAACATTGACCACAGCTGGTCAATCAACACAAACATTGACCACAGCTGGTCAATCAACACAAACATTGACCACAGCTGGTCAATCAACACAAACATTGACCACAGCTGGTCAATCAACACAAACATTGACCACAACTG
>RQTK01001939.1:7652-19842 GCA_003991915.1 Elysia chlorotica
TCTATCTATCTATCTATCTATCTATCTATCTATCTATCTATTTATCTATTCTGTCTACATATCTATCTATTTATCTCTATCTCCATGTCAATCAGGGCACAATAATATAGCCGTCACTTTACAATAAGCCTATTTAGTTAGTGCTAACATTGAACGCCAAGGCACAAATAAACCAACCAGCAAACAAACAAACAAGCTCTCTCGGTATTTACAGAGTAAGTCACCTGGAGTCGTCAGCTCTTCAGAACGTACGCAACCTCATCGTGGGGAACCGGTCTGATCTGGAGGCAGAGTTCCTCAAGTACGATCCCAATAAAACAGGTAACTGGTGGTGTCGTTCTTTTTTATTTTGTTTTACAGATGTTGTTATTGCCGTTGCTGGTGTTGTTATTCTTGTTATTGTTGATGTTATTATTGCTGTTAGTGTTGTTATCATAGTTGTTGATATTATTATTGTTGTTGCTGTTGTTGTTAGTGTTGCTGTTGTTGTTGTTGTTGTTGTTGTTGTTGTTGTTGTTGATGCTGTTGTTGTTGTTGTTTTTGATATTTTTGTTGTTGTTGTTGTTGTTGTTGTTGTTGTTGTTGTTGACGAGGTTATTGTTGTTTTTATTGTGTTTGGTGTACTTTTTCATCATCCTTAAAATAAGTAAAGAAAAGATTTGTGTCTGTTGTTGTTGTTGTTGTTGTGGTTGTTGTTGTTGCTGTTATTGTGTTCTATTTCTTGTTTTTTAAACAAATCTTTTTCATGGCACAAGTCCTGAATAGACCTTAATGGACTTATGCCAATGTGTACTGAATTCGGTTTTTTTTTTTAATTGCACTGAAATAAATATCATTTATAATCTATGTACTAAGTTGGTAATAATACACAATAAATAAATAGACAAAAATTAAATAAACTGTTGAATCCAAACAACCCCCATCTGGTTCAGGAAGGTTCAGGTATGATCCAGGGGACCCAATGGTGCCAGACCAATTAGACAGCCGTAAAGATTGACGTCCCTTGGCGGCAAACAAAAATCAGTCAATACTAAACTAATATATCATCAACGCTTTACACAGATAGAATAATTCAGATTTACACCATTTTGGCAGTAATGGTAGTATCATTGCACTCAGCATGAAGGCTATCAGAAAATATAAACGAAATCTGAATGCGCCAATAGACTTTTGCAATAGGCTAATATAGATATTCCAAATGGCACAAGTGCTGAATTCGATATGAATGTATCTGTTACATTTGTGTACTAAACTGAATTCCATTTTTATAAAAACTTGCCCTGACATAACCAGGATTTATAATATACATGTACCAACTTGGTAATCGAAACACGAGTAGTCAATAAATAAACAAATAAATAAATAAATAGATAAATTAATTAATTATTCAATCCAACCTATATCATTGCGGTAAATGCATGACCGAGGCAACCCAGTGGTGCGATGCTATAAAAAATCAATCAGTTATAAACTACGATATCATCAACGGTCTACACAATGGTTTCATTGCATTGTAGAGCATAAGGGCTACCGGTAAACTTATACACATTCTAAAAGCGACAATAGACTTTTACAATAGACAAATAGATTCCAATAGGCACATGTCCTGGATATACCTGAATGTACTTATATCATTATTTTTTGTACTGAATTTCATTATAAAAATTGCCCTGAAATAACCAGTATTCCTATACACCTGCTTTGTACTCGATACAAAACCAGTCAGTCAATAATTCAATCAATCAATCAATCAATCAATCCATCAATCAATCAATCAACCAATCAATCAATCTAACCAATCCCCCTTATCGTTCAGGCATGATCCAGGCGACCCAGTGGTGCCAGGCTATGGAGACAGTCATGGAGATTGACGTCCCTTGGCGCCTGCTCAGACCAAGGCTCGTATCGTCTGCTGTCCACACCAACGGCCAGCAGGTGCTGTACGAGTCGACCTTCCACGACAGACGTGTTAGCTTCAGGAACATGGAGGTTGGTCCCAATGTTGGTTATATTTTGAGAGATGCTTGTTGTTACAGAAAATAGAATGAAAAACGAAATGATTAGTTATTCAGATTTACATAACGGTAAAACAAAATAATAAGGTATATTTTATATTGAAACAAAATTGAAGTTCCATGAAAAGGGCATCAGCTTCAGGAACATAGAGGTTGTTCTGAATGTTGGTTATATTCTTATTGATGCTTATTGTTACATGGTTACAGAAAATAGAATGAAAAACCAAAGGAATGATAATTTAGATTTACACCACGGGGGAGACGTCTAAGGTGTATTTTAATTTGGAAAAAATGACCTTCCAAGACAAGGGCATCAGCTTCAGGAACATGGAGGTTTGTCTGAATTTTGGTTATATTCTTAGGGATGCTTATTGTTACATAAATTAGAATGAAAAACGAAAGGAATGATAATTAAATTTAGATTTACATCAGGGGGAAACAACTAGGGTGGATTTTATATTGAAGTAAAATTGACCTTCCGCAACAGAAGCCTCATCTTCAGGAACATGGAGGTTGGTCTGAATATTGGTTATATTCTTAGGGATGCAGAGAATAGATTGAAAAACCAAAGGAATGATAATGTAGATTTACACCAGGGGAAAGACTATGATGTATTTTATTTTGAAAAAAACTTCCACGACAGGAGCCTCGGCTTCAGGAACATGGAGGTTGGTCTGAATATTGGTTATATTATTCTTAGGGATGCTTATTATTACCGAAAATAAAATGAAAAGCAAAGGAATGATAATTTAGATTTACATCAGGGGGAAATAACTAGGGTGTAATTTATTTTGAGAAAAAAATTGACCTTCCACGACAGACGTGTCAGTTTCAGGAACATGGAGGTTGGTCTGTCTGAATGTTGGTTATATTCTAAGGGATGCTTATTGTTACAGAGAATAGATTGAAAAACCAAAGGAATGATAATTTAGATTTGCACCAGGGGGAAACATCTAGGGTGTTGTTTTTTTTAATTGAGCTCCCACGACAGACGCATCAGCTTCAGAAACATGGAAACGTGTGTGTGTGTGTGTGTGTGTGTGTGTGTTTGTGTGTGTTGTGTATGCACGTTGCGTTGCTTAGCGTTCAAAGTCAGCCCTATATAAGCTATATTATTGAAGGGTCCCAAGACTAACGTCTGACATTTTTAGTACTACCACACATAGTGTTAGTCTGAGATTTTTACTCAGCGTGAAACGTTAGCACTATAATTATTATTAGTTATGTTATGGGTGGGTATCAACACTAACGGTTGACACTTTTTTCGTGCTGCTATACAAAATTTAAGTGTGAGTTTGCTGCTTAGCGTCAAAGACTGGAGAATGTAAGCTATATACTGGACGGGTCTCAAGACTAACGTTTGACAATTGAAGTCCTGGCAAGGATATTATGACTCCTGTCTCAGCCAGTCACATTATACTGACACCGACCCAACCAATAGTGAGTGTGCGTACTAAATTTTATTGAATTATTACTCTCCAGAGCGGACCCTCAGTGACTGAGAGCCTGTACCGGCACAAAGAGGTTCTGGAGACCATCTTCCGCACGTTCGACAAGGACAGCTCGGGCTGCCTCTCTATGGCCGAGTTCTCCGAGGCGTGCCAAATCCTGACGCGGCACGCCGGTCTCTCCCTCCAGCCAGAGCAGATCTCGGACATTGCCCACAGCCTTGACCTTAACCACGACGGCCACATCGACTTCAACGAGTTCCTGGAGGCGTTCCGCATCGTGGATACCCAAGAGAGGCGTGGCAGGGCCGCCATGTTGTTTGACATCCCGGAGAAGGAAGACAGCGATGGCGGTGGAAGGCAGACGGACAGAAGAGTCCGAGAACAAGACAAATTAGAGACGTCCAAAAAAAGCAAGCTGTGTAAGATACTAATAGCAACGGCAATAGCCGTGAAGGGAAAACAAAAGGGATCTCTGGGAAATTTATCAAACATTTTTCCTCATCGCTGTCTTCCAACGCCAGAAACAGGCACACAGAAAGCATACACGTAGAGATATGCGGAGATGGAGCGCAAAAGATCAACGCAAAAAACGATGACGTCAGAACAGCGTCTCCTGCTCTGTCTTCTTCTAGCTGGGTGGATATCCAGAGAGCAAAGGTCGATGGTAATTCTGATGACGTATAGGACATTTAAGGGAAATAACTCCTATTTAATAAATGCTCACTGCTCAGCATTAATTACTACATCATGGTGGCTGCAATAAACTGTATTATTATACCACATAATTTTTTATTGTCCCTGTTTTGAAGACTGCTCTGTGATGAAAAACGCGGTTAGAACATCTTTTAGTTTTAAGGAATACAGAGTTAACAATATATTCAATTTGGGTTGATAAATCGCTCATCAGACATCTTATTTATTCCCCACCACTAAATCCTGGAAACAATGTGGTGTAAATTGTTGTTATCCTCTTTTATTTCATAATATATTTGAAGGGTTCAAGAAAAATTTCGTTTGTTTTTAAACATGTGTTTCGTGCAATACAAAAATATCAACTCCAGAATCTGCACGATTTATGTTTTTGCCATACATCCCTGGGTGTGAAAGTTGCTCATTTCTATATGTGATTCTGGGCAAGTCAAAAAGAACTAGATTGAAAGAACATATAATGGCAGAGATGGTTTTTCGTAGGGAAGGGTGGATATAGGCTAGGAAGAGATAACAAGAGAGAGAGAGATAGAGATAGAGAGAGAGAGAGGAGAACATATAATGGTAGAGATGGCTATTCGTATGGATAGATGGATAGAGGCTAGAGAGAGATGGAGAGAGAGAGAGAGAGAGAGAGAGAGAGAGAGAGAGAGAGAGAGAGAGAGAGAGGAGAGAAAGGGAAAGGGAAAGAAATGATCGACTTTGAAAAGAGGATATCAGAGGGAGGAAGAGATGGACTGAGAAATAGAGATAGAGAACAGTAAGTGAAAAGACAGGGGAAAGGAGTGTACAAAAGGGCAGAGGGCAAAAATAGAGAGAGGGATATAACAAGAGAGTAAAATACTAGCGAGAGAGAGAGAGAGAGAGAGAGAGAGATAGATAGAGAGGAGTAGGTTTGACACTACAATAAATCTACCTGCATGGTTATATTTATTTCCTTAGCTACACAATCCCCTCATCCTCCCTTAAATAGGAGTGATCAACTCCTTATTGTTGTGTTCAAAAGAACAACTTTATGTCTTCCCTGCCGATTTCAGATCGACACATTGTTTTCCTCACTTCCACCCATACCTATCCTTGTTCTCTAAATATTACACACTTTTAATACTAAAATTTTCAAATTCTATTGGTCCTCGTCTACTTTATTACCGATGAATACTCTTTTTATTATTAAATTCTCATCTGTGAAATGTGAACGCTTTTTTTGAAATTTAAAAACTAAATAATAATGGTAAGTTTTATTTTTATTTCAAGGCACTTAAAAATAATATTTAAAGACTTGAACGTAATATGCATGACATTATTTTAGATTCCATCACGTTATATGCGACTTTTTCGCTAAGGCCTCACTTACAACTATGGGAATCTGGTTAGAGACAAAGTTGGACAGCAGAAATTCGTTGAGTTTTTTTGTGGGTTTTTTGTGTTGTTTTTTTGTTTGTTTGTTTTTGGGGTTTTTTGGGGGGGGAAATCTGCTCCTCCTTTGTTCCTCAAAAAGGTTAAAACTTAAATGCCATAAAGTAAGGTGCTCAATAAAAATGATCACATTTAATTAAACATTTGTCGCTACCAATGCATTTATTTGCAAGTTCTATATCCTACAGTGTACCAAAAATATCATTAAAGTTTACACTAAAATGTAATACTTTGTTCTTCTGACAGGATATGAAGTTTCGCAGAAGCACAAACACGATATAAAAATCATCCCCAAAAAATGTAGACGTTCAAGGCAAAACAGTCTTTCCCTTTCCAATATTAAAACGCGTTCACGGTTGGTATTTTCTCTAATCCGCACTAAAAACTTCGACGCGCATCATTAAAAACACTACCATATTCCTGTTCCATCAAATTACAATACTTGAGCTTCCCAAAACAGGCCATTATTATTGCACTAGACAAGCATATTTTTCGGAAAGAAAATGGATGCTCTTTGTACACTTCTGAATGGCTGCTTGTGCTTCTGCGAGACGTCATTATCCTGTGGTCTTTCACAATCATTATACTGTATTACACCCCCCCCCCCCCCCCCCCCCCCTCTTTTTTGTGTTTTGTTTTTGTTTTACTTCCTTTATAAATCCAGTTGCTGTAAAAAGGAATTCTTTGAAATATCATAATAAAGTTCGACCTTTTTACGTTATCCTGGATAAAATTATACTTGCTTGGTTTTAATGCCTTGATTCTGTCGTGATTGCTGGGTAGGTTACATGGTTTGTAATTTCTTTACTGTGATTTTGCACTGTTTATTTTTCTGTCATTTTTTTCCTTCTCAATTCACACTAAAGATACGTACTTCATATTTCATATTATAATAAAAAGGCGGAAAGAGTATGTGTGTTTGTTGTTGTTGCTGCTGTTCTTGTTGCTACTGTTGTTGTTGCTGTTGTTGTTGTTGTTGTTGTTGATGATGTTGTTGTTGCTGCTGTTGTTTTGGAGTGGGGTTCGTTTTTCTTTTTGTTCTTTTTTCGTAGTGGGATTTAAAAAGAAGTTTGTGGGGAAATAGGAAGGTTATGGTGGTGGTAGTAGTGATGATGATGATGATGATTGTAATGATGATTGTGGTGGTGGTGATGATAATGATGATGATGATGATGATGATGATGATGATGATGATGATGATGATGATGATGATGATGATGATGATGATGATGATGATGATGATGATGATGATGATGATGATGTTGGTGTTTGTTGTGGTTGTGATTATGATCTGTTTATTTCTTTTCGATGTATTAATGTTTGCAAAAAAAATTTGAGTAAATAATTTTCAAGTTACGTTCAAAAACCATTATTTGTTTTCGTTGAGGTAATCGACTAATATAGAAAATGCAGTAATCAAAACGTAACAAGTTTTATTTGTTATAAAATAATATTTAGACAATTAAGGCTCTCAGCATTTTAGACAGTAAATTTTATTCATAAACTGAAAGATAATAAAATAAATTATTAATACAACATTAAAAACATGTACATACAGTTTTTTCAACGGGCTTAGAAGTTTTTGCATCTGAAAATTGTATACAATTTCTTAAGTATTCATTTTGATATCCTTATAAATTTTTCATTTCAGTTTCTACTTGTATAACCTAACCATTTTCTGTCTGCCCCCGTATTTTATAATTTCTTTTTTTTTATATCTTTTTCCCATCCTCCCTCTTTTATCCTCTCTCTCTTTCTCTCTTTCTCTGTCTCTCTCTCTCTCTCTCTCTCTCTCTCTCTCTCTCTCTCTCTCGTCACATTCTCTCCATTCTCATTATAAGTTATTTAAAGAAAACGTCAATCCAATCTAAAGGTTGCTTTTGAGCTCTATAGACCAATAAATAGACTAAAACACAAATCGCTAGATTGATAAATATTATTTTCAATTTCCCTCCTCTACTTTCTCCACGAATTGGATTAAAAAAAAACGAAAAATACAAAGTCAAACCGAAATGGATGTGCAAAATAAGAGCGTTGGCATAATATACATGTATTATAATTAAAAACAAAATAATACCAGCTAAGGATTTGTTGCCAAACCAACAATAATAATTTCCCACAGTTTACTAATGATTGCTGTTTTGGTGTTACAAAGTGTTTACTGGTTCTGACTTTATCATTGTTTACAGACTGTGATTATTGGGTCTGGTCTTACATAATTAAATGTTAACTAGGACTAACGTTTCTGGTATTGGCATTATTAATTTTTACTGGGTCTAACGTTATATCGAGTCTGTGTTACTAATGTTTGCAATGACTAACGTTTCAAATGTTTGGTGGGTCTAAAATCATTAATATTTACTGTCTCTAGCGTTATTAATGTTTACGGGGTCTAATTTTACTATAGTGTACTGGATCTTACGTTTATTGAATCAGACCCGGCTAATGTTTACTAGTCTAAGATCATTAATATTTACTGTGTCTAACGTTATTAATGTTTACGGGGTCTAACGTTACTATAGTGTACTGGATCTAAAGTTTATTGATTCAGACCCGGTTAATGTTTACTAGGTCTAAGATCATCAATACATGTATTTACTGTGTCTAGCGTTATTGATGTTTACCAGCTATAACGTTACTGTAGGCCTAGTATCTAAAGTTCATTGATTCAGACTGTGTCTAACGTTATTAATGTTTACGGAGTCTAGCGTTACTATAGTGCGCTGGATCTAAAGATCATTCATATTTAAACTGTCTAACGTTATTAATGTTACGGGGTCTAACGTTACTATAGTGTACTGGATCTAAAGTTCATTGATTCAGACCCGGCTAATGTTTACTGGGCAGAGGCACCTCGTCATACGTGAGCTGGAAGTAAGGCTGCACCATGTCTAACTCCCAGTACTGCGCGTTGTAGAAAATGTAGAACTTCTTGTGCAGCTCGAACCAAGCCAAATACTCCAGCATATGCAGGACAATATCCGCCATGGTTCTCTTTTGGAAGTAGTTATAGAACTCTAGCATATGCAGGACAATATCCGCCATGGTTCTCTTCTGGAAGTAGTTATAAAAGTCAACCAGAGTTTCCAGCGTCTTGGAGTCGTTGTAGATACTGGACGCGTTGCCAATGAGGATCGGCTGCTGGCTGTAGAGGACTACCTTAGTGTAGTTGAGGTGAACGCTTTGGTCGAACTTGGCGCCAAGGTCATGCATGGCGTCAAAGGCTCGAAGCACCCAGGATGCGCAGTCAAATGGGTTAAACCAGGTGTTTTTACCTGGACGGTGGATGAACAAAGGGGTAATTTCTGGTTGATTTTGTTTTATGTGCCATAGATTTTGTATCCGGAGTCTAACCTTAAATTGAGCTGCTTATTAGTTATATTAGGTCAACCGAAGTAGAACATTGGCTTCCGAGGCAAAAGGTCCGTGGTTCGAGCCCTGGCGATTTAGTTCCCTACTGGTTGGGTCGGTGTCAGTTTAATGTGACTGTTTGAGACATGAGTCATGGTATCCCCACCCTTCCTCGTGTGTGGCAGCACATAAAATTTTCAGACGTCAGTCTTAGGAGCCGTCCACAATATAGCCTATATAGTGCTGATGTTTGACGTTAAACTAACTTAACTCAACTACATTGACGTCATGGAAACTTGTTTTGAAGTTTTCTTTTGAGCATCGTTTCAGAAATGTCCATTAAATCATAATTATTGAAGGTGAGCTGGCGCAAGTGGTAGAGCTTTAGTCTCACAATCAGAGGGTCTACGGTTCGAACCCCCAAGCAGTCAAATTTGTCCAATTTCGTCCCCTGCTGGTAGAGTCGATGATAATATAAATAGACTGGTTGAGACAGGAGCCCAACTGTCTCGAGGTAGCAGCACATTAGTCTTCGGGTACTTCCACAATAACTTTGTAGCCTACGGTATATAGGACTGACATTGGACGTTCAGCAACCAACTCAACTAAACTCATCATAATTAGTTTGGTACTGGGTTACTGAACCTGTAGTTTTTTTTTTAATTGCACCTTACCGGGCCTAGCCATAACGGTCCAATTTTCGTAGAAAAGGTACGTGTTGTTATTTGATAATGGAATCTTGTTTTGAAATTTTCTTTTTAGCGTAGTTTCATGAGTGCCCATTACAGTTCTAAACATAAACATTTGTAAGTCTGGGTAACGTGGACCAATAGTGTGAACTAAAAAGGTTTCTTACCTGGCCCAGCCATAACGGTCCATGTTTCGTAGAAAGGGTACGTGGTGTTATCTGACAAACTCCAGGTGATGAAGTTGTTGAAGATGTCGCCTGGAACAACACAATAAGATAAAAAAAAACATGTGCGAATATGGTCAAAATAGCATCAATATAACAGCTATTTTAACATCAAAGTAAGCCCTATAGGCAACGCAAACCAAATCCAACGTCCTATGTATCACGATACACGGCTGGTCAAAGACGATATTCAACAGTTCATTTTTCACCCGCGAAAGTCCACCGAATGTTGGAGGACAGTTAACATCTTGCGTCGCCGGTTTGGCAGTCTGTGTTTTACAACGTTAATGTAAAACTTGGACTGTGTTGGGGCGGACATTTTTACTCTCGATTCAAAACTTTAAACACATATTTCTGAACAATACCATGAAACGTACGTACGAAAGAAGCGTAATTAGTAATGAAAGAAGACCACTTTAAAAATAATAGATTAACGAAAATAGGCTTAGCTTTGGAAATATTTGAAAATCCAGTCATGCGCGTAATCACCGGGCATGCACTGATCCAGACAATGGTCTAGTAAGACTCTATCACAGACTTTGCTTGACTGTGTTTGCGAGACCTATAATTCTTTTTTAAAAACGAGCCCAGCCATAACGGTCCAATTTTCGTAGAAAGGGTACGTGTTGTTGTTTGATAATGGAATCTTGTTTTGAAATTTTCTTTTTAGCGTGATTTTATGAGTGCCCATTATAGCATGAAACATAAAAAGTTTAATTCCTGGTAACGTGGATCTATAGTAAGAAATAAAAATGTTCCTTACCCGGTCCAGCCATAACGGTCCATGTTTCGTAGAAGGGGTACGTGGTGTTATCTGACAAACTCCAGGTGATGAAGTTGTTGAAGATGTCGCCTGGAAACAACACAATAAGATAAAAACATGTGCGAATATGGTCAAAACAGCATCTCAATTCAAGACTTCAAATACATATTTCTTAAGAATGCCGTTAAAAGTGCATACGGAAGAAGCATAATAGCCTTAATAAGTAATTAAAGAGGGCAATGATAAACGTAATAAATTAATGAATAATTATAGGCTTAGCTTTGGAAATAATTATTTGAAAATTCAGTCATGTGCGTAATCACCGGGTATGCAATGAGCCACATTACTGGTCAAGCCAGACTCTAACCTTAAGCGTAAACGTTAAGAGTGACTAAGCGATGATCCTAGGTCGTTATTACCAACATCACAGACTTTGCTTGACTGTGTTTGCGAGCGTGAGTATACCACACAGATGTCTATTAATAGTACTCTGTGGTATACCATAACAGCAGCTATCAATGACTGTCCGTTGCTGGACTA
The DNA here is from genome assembly GCA_003991915.1 of Elysia chlorotica. Lineage (NCBI taxonomy): Eukaryota > Metazoa > Mollusca > Gastropoda > Plakobranchidae > Elysia > Elysia chlorotica. The sequence continues at coordinate 18,810 of RQTK01001939.1, forward strand.
GCTGATGTGCGGCTAACCTTACCGTGTATTTTACGTTACCCGGGGAGGGGTGTGCGGTGGCCCCGGGGTAGAACATCGGCTTCCGACTCAAAAGGTCCATGGTTCGAGTCCTGAGGATTTCGCTCGCTACTGGTTGGGTCGGTGTCAGTTTAATGTGACCGGCTGAGACAGGAATCATGGTATCCCCGCCCTGTCTCGTGTGTGGCAGCACATAAAATTGTCAGACGTCAAGTCTTGAGGCCCGTCCACAATATAGCCTATATAGACAGTGCTGATGTTGGACGTTAAATCAACTCAACTCAACTCATTTTACGTTACCCAGTACCTGAAATCGGTGACCGACTGAGACAGGAGGCATAGTATCCCCGGCCATGTCTCGTGTGTGGCAGCACATAAAATTGTCAGACGCCAGTCTTGGGGCCCGTCCACAATATATCCAATATAATTGTGCTGATATTGGACGTTAAATCAACTCAACTCAACTCATTTTACGTCTCCCAGTACCTGAAATCGGTGAGCGACTGAGACAGGAGTCATGGTATCCCCGCCCTGTCTCGTGTGTGGCAGCACATAAAATTGTCAGACGTCAGTCTTGGGATCCGTCCACCATATAGCCTTTCTAGCATTTCGTTACCCAGTACCTGAAATCTGACTGATCTTGACGAGTGTTCCGTTCTCCTTCCAGTGTTTCTCGTCAATTCCCATGTAGAGGCAGGCGGCCCCCTGGTTGCACCACTGCAGCTTGTAGCTGTCTTTGCCCTCACTGCGCAGGTGCGGAAACGTGCAGTTGAACAGCTGGAACAGCTCGTACCACTCCATCGTGATGTTCAGACCGGACTCGACGTGGTGGAACCCAATGGCGTCATGCATGATATCCTGGGATGGGGGAACAGGAGGGAGTGCAGTGACACAGAGCAGAAAGAAATATATAGCCAATAGATAGTTAGACAGACAGATAGATAGATAGATAGATAGATAGATAGATAGATAGATAGATAGATAGATAGATAGATAGATAGATAGATAGATAGAT
>RQTK01001940.1:0-26805 GCA_003991915.1 Elysia chlorotica
AAATGAGACAACAGTCGAAATTTGGATTTTAAGCAATGAATAAAAATAATACCATATTTTTGTTGCAGATTGATATTGCAAAACTTTTTGGTGCATCTTCTATACAAAAATATTTATGGAAATGCCATAAATGAGTGCTTAAAGATAATAAAAAATGAAGTCCAAAATCGTAAGCTTTTAACAGCCCAAAACTTGCAATGCTTGTCTTATGGAGCTCAAAGGCAGATCAATTACTATTCTTTTTGGTAACAAAGTTGGGCATGACTTAAAGCAAATGTATAAATATCCAACTTCGATTACAAAACTAAGCATATACAATAAATGTCTCAGATTTTGCAATCGAGCTTCAGAACAAATGAAACGGTGTCAACAAAAGAGAATTCAAGTTGTATATAGCAAATTTAAAATACATTCGGTTGTGGGGCATATATTGTATTTTGTGGGGCATTCTTAAATTTCGATGTCAAACATTATTGTGAGTCATATATCTGTTGCGGGGCATATATAAGTATATATAATAACACCCCACAGTTATATACAAAATGCCCCGCAAAATCATGCCCCACAATACACTCTCATGTAGAAAACCCCACAAAATGCTCCGTTTCTGTATATATATATATATATATGGATTATGCCGTGAGACAGGCTGTCTCGACTAGCCGTGTAATGTTATTCTATATATATATATATATTACTAAATGCCCAACCGCATTTGTGCCTCATAATACACCCTCAAGGAGAAAGCCCCATAACTCACTTCGTTGATATATATATATATTTGTTTGTTATTTTAGAACTTCATAGCATTTTAAAATGGATTTTGAACACAGTTCAATATAAAACGGGTTAGATAAGTGCGGACACCCGATATCTGACAGAATTACATTACATGACATTAACCTTTTCCTATCTAGCCCCTACATGTTGTACGGGTTGATACGTTCTTGTGCCAGCATCTATTTTTGTATTGATCTGCACACCATTTGAAAAAATAAACAACAAAGCTGTAATAAAAAAGTGTGCACACAAGAAAAAAGCCTAAAATCCTGCAGTGTAAAAAGGTTTTACAAGATGTCAGAATTTCTATCTCTTTTTCTGTCTCTTTCAGTCAAATGTTTTGTTATTTCCCTGATATTATGAAATACCAAACCAATTCTAAATAATTAGATTTTGTTGACACATTGTCATTTCAATTGCGCCTTTAGATTTAACTACACCATTTCTGAGAGAACAATGAGTAAAACATTACAAAACGCTAAATATATCTTCCCAATTTGAGCATATTAATTTTTCCTTCTATATTCTCTATATTTTAGTGTGTATTACGTTTTTGTGATGATATTGTATTGGGGATACACGCTGGATTTTAAAGCCAATAGTTTAGAATTTTATATCAACTAAAGAAGATAATCTTGCTTCTTATAAGAGAACTACGTTTAAAACGTTCATAGCTTTTTAACTGTTCAAATTCTGTCCTTGAGCGACTACCCTGTTTAAGTAGTGTTTTCTGCTATTTCCCTTTTCTTTTAGAGCTACTTTGCAGTTTAAAATCGGTTTTCACACAGTCTTTTGCTAAAAGTTTTAGATAAGTTAGTGCAACCGATATTTGACATAATAATAGTTCAGAAAAACCTGACATAAGGTTAAACATGTTGTTGGAATTTCAATTGTCAAAGGTTATAACTTAAAGAGTTACAAAGCTAAAATTTGTTTTAACGTATTTTGTGCTATAAGTGAATAACCTATATCCATTAGCTGATTTCCAATTATTTACTTTTAGTTCCTAAATCTGGCGAACAATCTCAATACATCACCAGTGCAAAAATAATGTTGTTGAGTTAATTTAGCGTCCAACATCAAGACTATGGCTATATTGTAGACGTGCCCCAACACTGACGTCTGCGTATTTGAGTTGCTTTAACTTCCAACATCAGCATTATACATTTTGTTTTATGGACGAGCTCAAATACTGACGCCTAAAACATTCTTACCACCTGCCTTACACGAAACAAGGCAGGGATACCTTGAGCCATGTCTCATCAGCCCACATACTAACACCGAACCAAACAGTTACATGGGACGAAATGGTATAAACAAATCTACCGATCGTGATATTCAAACCGCGGACCTCCCGATCTGGAGACCAACGCTCTTCCACTTGAGCCGATTGGATCTTCTAAAATAAATGAAAGTTATCGTCTGAATTTCCATAGCCCACATACGCAAAAACGTCCCCGTAAAACATCTCTCTTCTTTACACTTTCTGATAATACGGACAATACATCAACCTGCAACAAGGACAGTATCTTTGTTTGACTGTATTGTTTGATACAGGGGCATCAGCTGATATTCAAACCCATTGCCTTCTGATTGACACTTTACAACTCTAACCGGCGCTCCACCACTGTGTTGATTTTGAGGTGTTGGTTGTTTAAGTCAACTAACCCCCAAAATTGCTGATTTTTTATCGCACCTCAAAGACAGTGTCTGAGTTAGGAAAAACGTGGTGAATATGTAGTTGGATACTGCATGGCCAAAAAGATACGCCGTCTTAATGCAGCGAATATATCTACATGTATGAAAATATATATATCTTCAAGCGGTCTAAATGAACCCATATTTGATAAATATATTTTCAAGTGGTCTAAATGCAGCCAATATGTCTACACATGATAAATATATATTCAAGCGGTCTAAAGGAATCGATGTGAGTGAGATGTGATGAGTTTAGTTGGCTGCATTAAAAAACAATGTCATTGATGGGTTCCAAGACTAACGTCTGACAACTTTACGTGCGGCCACACCGATACAGTTCGGGGATACCATGACTCCTGTCTGTCTCTGTCTCACCTGGTGATATTTTATTGACACCAACCCAACCCCTGGGAAGAAAATAGGTGAAATTAATTTTGTTATTGATAGTGCGTTTCGATTTGGATTCTAACGCTCTATCTCCTGGCCCACCACACACAGATAGATAGATAGATAGATAGACAGATAGATAGATAGATAGATAGATAGATAGATAGATAGATAGATAGATAGATAGATAGATAGATAGATAGATAGATAGATAGATAGATAGATAGATAGATAGATAGATAGATAGATAGATAGATAGATAGATAGATAGTTAGATAGAACGCAAGTTGGGGGAGGACAGGGAGAGAATGGATATGTGAAAGAAAAAAGACGGAACTTGAAATAGAGGCGCTATGATAAGGAGATAATGTGGAAAGGGAAAAGAAAAAAAGACAAAGAGATAGCAAAGGAGAGTTACGAGAAAGTGGGAGAGTGAAAAGGAAAATACAAGGAAAAGAAAACAATAAGGCAATGAAAAAAGTTCAAGTGAAAAATTATTGATATAAAACAAACTTATTCCAATTTTTTCACACGGGTAGACAGTGGTATCAAAGGATTACTTGAGCGACTCTATCTTGAGGTCGTAACATTAATAAAAAAAAACAATGATATACGAGGGCAGGCTGATAAATAAGGGCCGTTTTTGAATATTTATATATATATATATATATATATATATATACAGAAACGGAGCATTTTGTGGGGTTTTCTACATGAGAGTGTATTGTGGGGCATGATTTTGCGGGGCATTTTGTATATAACTGTGGGGTGTTATTATATATACTTATATATGCCCCGCAACAGATATATGACTCACAATAATGTTTGACATCGAAATTTAAGAATGCCCCACAAAATACAATATATGCCCCACAACCGAATGTATTTTAAATTTGCTATATACAACTTGAATTCTCTTTTGTTGACACCGTTTCATTTGTTCTGAAGCTCGATTGCAAAATCTGAGACATTTATTGTATATGCTTAGTTTTGTAATCGAAGTTGGATATTTATACATTTGCTTTAAGTCATGCTCCAGGTTGTTACGCAGAATTTTTATGCTTCCCATTGTGCATATAATAAATAAAATTTCAAGCAGCATTAAGACCCAACTTTGTTACCAAAAAGAATAGTAATTGATCTGTCTTTGAGCTCCATAACACAAGCATTGCAAGTTTTGGGCTGTTAAAAGCTTACGATTTTGGACTTCATTTTTTATTATCTTTAAGCACTCATTTATGGCATTTCCATAAATATTTTTGTATAGAAGATGCACCAAAAAGTTTTGCAATATCAATCTGCAACAAAAATATGGTATTATTTTTATTCATTGCTTAAAATCCAAATTTCGACTGTTGTCTCATTTTGAAGGATTTCATTAAATTAATACTGTTAGCTGAAGAAAAGACAAAATCAGGTGTTTTTTTCACACAACCATCCATTCTTTCAACAACGAAAAAAAATAAAAGCCATGTGTTCAAATTCATTGTTTTTTATTTCACTAACCTTTTGAACTCGTTGCACAATGCTAATACTATTAATTTGAATTGAATGTTTAAAAAAGTTTCAACAAATTAAATTATTTTCACAGTGCAAAACAATTCTTACTGTAAAGCAATGTCACTCTATAACAAGAAATGCAATACTTTTTATGATTAAAATTAAAAGATAACTGAACAGTGCACAGAGTGGCAACGACAGCTCTATATCAACTTTGTGGACCTTATGAAGGCCTTCGACAGCATCCACAGAGACAGCCTATGGAGAATCCTGTGTGCATATGGCATACCGGAGAAGATTGTCTGCATCATAAAGAGCTTCTTCAGTAACTTCAGGTTTAGAATTTGCAACAGATCACCAATTGAGGTCAATGGGAAAACTTGCCAACAACTGAAGAAATCACCTACTTAGGCAGCAGAGTAAGGCATGATGGAGGAACGGGGACTGACATTCAGAAACTCATTCAGAATGCTTAACAACGTTTGGCGGTTATTACAGTACAAAGTCAAGACCAAACTAAGGCTATATTAGAGCTGCGTGTTTTCCACCCTACTATACGGCTCTGAGTGCTGGAGGATGACCCAAAGCAACCTCAACAAACTGTCAACCTTCCATACCAAGAGCCTCAGGAGAATCTTGTGAATATCCTGAACGGAAACCATTTCCAACCAACAGCTAATCGCCCGGTGCAACCAGCTGTACATGGATACCATCATCATGCAAAGGCGATTGAGATGGCAAGGATATGTCATGCGAAAGGTCATCCTCCAGCACTCAGAGCCGTATAGTAGGTGGAAAGCACGCAGCTCTGTATAGCCTTAGTTTGGTCTTGACTTTGTACTGTAATAACCGCCAAACGTTGTTAAGCATTCTGAATGAGTTTCTGAATGTCAGTCCCCGTTCCTCCATCATGCCTTACTCTGCTGCCTAAGTAGGTGATTTCTTCAATTGTTGGCAAGTTTTCCCATTGACCTCAATTGGTGATCTGTTGCAAATTCTAAACCTGAAGTTACTGAAGAAGCTCTTTATGATGCAGACAATCTTCTCCGGTATGCCATATGCACACAGGATTCTCCATAGGCTGTCTCTGTGGATGCTGTCGAAGGCCTTCATAAGGTCCACAAAGTTGATATAGAGCTGTCGTTGCCACTCTGTGCACTGTTCAGTTATCTTTTAATTTTAATCATAAAAAGTATTGCATTTCTTGTTATAGAGTGACATTGCTTTACAGTAAGAATTGTTTTGCACTGTGAAAATAATTTAATTTGTTGAAACTTTTTTAAACATTCAATTCAAATTAATAGTATTAGCATTGTGCAACGAGTTCAAAAGGTTAGTGAAATAAAAAACAATGAATTTGAACACATGGCTTTTATTTTTTTTCGTTGTTGAAAGAATGGATGGTTGTGTGAAAAAAACACCTGATTTTGTCTTTTCTTCAGCTAACAGTATTAATTTAATGAAATCCTTCAAAATGAGACAACAGTCGAAATTTGGATTTTAAGCAATGAATAAAAATAATACCATACTTTTGTTGCAGATTGATATTGCAAAACTTTTTGGTGCATCTTCTATACAAAAATATTTATGGAAATGCCATAAATGAGTGCTTAAAGATAATAAAAAATGAAGTCCAAAATCGTAAGCTTTTAACAGCCCAAAACTTGCAATGCTTGTGTTATGGAGCTCAAAGACAGATCAATTACTATTCTTTTTGGTAACAAAGTTGGGTCTTAATGCTGCTTGAAATTTTATTTATTATATGCACAATGGGAAGCATAAAAATTCTGCGTAACAACCTGGAGCATGACTTAAAGCAAATGTATAAATATCCAACTTCGATTACAAAACTAAGCATATACAATAAATGTCTCAGATTTTGCAATCGAGCTTCAGAACAAATGAAACGGTGTCAACAAAAGAGAATTCAAGTTGTATATAGCAAATTTAAAATACATTCGGTTGTGGGGCATATATTGTATTTTGTGGGGCATCCTTAAATTTCGATGTCAAACATTATTGTGAGTCATATATCTGTTGCGGGGCATATATAAGTGTATATATATATAAAGCCCCACAGTAATATACAAAATGCCCCACAAAATCATGCCCCATAACACACTCTCATGTAGAAAGCCCCATAAAATGCTCCGTTTGTAGATAGATAGATAGATAGATAGATAGATAGATAGATAGATAGATAGATAGATAGATAGATAGATAGATAGATAGATAGATAGATAGATAGATAGATAGATAGATAGATAGATAGATAGATAGATAGATAGATAGATAGATAGATAGATAGATAGATACTCGTAGATAGATAGAAAGATAGAATAATAATAAATTAATTACCTGTCGCGACTCTAAAGCTGCTGCTCTCTTCGAGCGACTTGTTCTTTTTGTTTGATAACGGCAAGCGTTTTCTGTGGGTGCAGTGGGAAAATTTTTCTTTCTTTAGGGTTGGCCTCTTTTGAGTATCTGGTACTTTTCCTCTAGGCACAGATGGCACACTTTTTTGACTGGCGTGTACAATTTTCCAGTGTATTTCATGGTCTGTGTTATTGTTTTTGAGAGTCCAAATATGTTCACTTAATGTCGTGTCATGCATCCTGTGGTGTAGTTTGAATGACGATTTGTGAAGGTTGTACCTTGTTTTAAACTTGTTTTCAGTCAGCCCTATATATGTCTCTTTCTTGTTTGTTTTTGTTTACGTGACTGTGACTTTATAAACAACAATTTTGCTAGGCAGTTACCACTTCGGGAGAAGCTTGTTTTGTATCTGCAGTTTCATCGTACGCTTTTTTCTTAGTGTTAAACTCTTCTAGTAGGTTTTTGTTGTGGTTCATAGTTGTTTGTTTTATGTTGATAGGAAACTGTAGCTCACTTTTACCGTATTTCTGTTAATAATTTCATGTAGTTTGTTGGATTTTTGGAAGTGCCTGTCTATATGGTGTATAAGGTCCCCTGCAACGTTGGTTGAGACGTTCATGCTGAATGGTGGGTTGGACCAAAATATTTTCCCTTTCTTTTGTTGTTTTGTTGCTTATTTGTACCTTTTGATTTTAGATCAGCAAAAAGCAAAATTAATCGTCAGAACCGCTTCTTTTTAACGCATCGTTGTATGTTGTGATGATATATTTGAATACCTACTCATTCTTTGAGTTTATATTTTTTGATAATTAATACTCTTGGGTAAGTTCTTCTTTATAGCTGGGGTTGGTTGCTGTGCTTGCTTATGTAGTTGATGCTGTTGTTGGATTTTTAAAAGGTTTGTATATATCGCTTCTTAGGTCGGGGGTTACGTTGAGGAAGTCCGTAACTTTTTTTTGGCTTCTATAGTGATGCCTAATTTGTTTTGTTTAAATATTCTACATATTTCTTTCTTTATGGTTTCAACTTGTTTCGTTGAGAGTGCGCAGATGGCCAGTCCGTCGTCTCTGTATAGACCTACGTTGATATTAAGGTGTTCTAATTGTGATAGTAAGAACAACCCTACCAGTTCGCATGTCCCAGCAACGTCGAAGCTCCCATTGTTACGTCAAAATATGTTGTCTTCTTTACTCAAGGTGTCTTGTTGTAGTAGAGTGATGTCTTTCTTGCTTGTTTAATAATATCTATCTCTTCTTAAATTATGTGGGTCAGTGTAGACGCGAAATCCAATGCTTCCTCAAGTAGGTCATTAGTGATAGAGGGGTAGAAATTGCATATATCGAAGGAAATAAATACTGAATTTTTCTTGTCATTGATGTTTTCGAACCAATTGATTACGTGTCTTGTTTTTCTCCAGTGGTTGAGTTGGATTTTTAATTTGACATCTTTTACTATTCTTTCTAGAATTTGCTTACTAACCTTCCCTAATACAGGTTTGCAAGGATTGATGAGGCGACAGGTTGGTTTATTTCTGAAATTATCCTTGTGATCTTTGAGTGTGATGAAAGCTTCTCTCTCTGCGGTGGCGTTAATGCGGTCTGCTAGTAAAAGCTTGTCAGCAATGTGTTTGTTAGTCTCGGTGATTTTGTCCGTTCTTCATTTGCTAGATTTTTTGTATTCTTTATGTATTTATTCATCAACAGCGATTCATACTCATTGGGTTTTATTCTGTAGTAGTTATTCGTTTTGTCAGCTGCGATGTAGAGATGGTCATCTTTTTTTTAATACGGTCCACATCTTTCTTCAGTTGGTGTTGAAATGTGTTTGGTTTTCTTATGATTTTGATGCATTGGATTAGTCTCGTTAATTCATTTTCAAAATATCTCAATTCTGCTAATATTGGGGCTGGTGAAGTAAAGTTAAAGCCAAAGATAGATAGATAGATAGATAGATAGATAGATAGATAGATAGATAGATAGATAGATAGATAGATAGATAGATAGATAGATAGATAGATAGATAGATAGATAGATAGATAGATAGATAGATAGATAGATAGATAGATAGATAGATAGATAGATAGATAGATAGATAGATATATAGATAGATAGATAGATAGATAGATAGATAATAATAATAAAATTAATTTTTTTTTATGTTGATAAAATGAGAACAACACATAATTAGAGTGAACGTTTCCAAGTCATTATTAACAATATTGTAAAGACATAGGAGGGAAACAAGACACACGTAAAACATAATATGAGCAGAGAAATCAGCAGACGGCAGAGGTGGGTTAAAAACTATAATGTTTGAAATACCACAGCTCTACAAAAGGAACGGTTCGAACAAGTCACATAATATACTTAGATAACACATAATCATTTTAAATTAGTTTAATTTTTAGTTATATGTCCAAATAATTTTAGCATTTTCTAATTCCTCTCAGCGAGCTTTTCATTTTTGGTCTATTGGTTACCTCTTTTTTTTACATTTTCAACTGTTCAATTGGCGGATCTTCATTTCTGTAAACGTTGCTGGATTAGATTCAGTGAAATATTTCCACCTTGGACCTTTATTCTCATCTTTGCCCCACTTTCCGTTTAGATTGGAAGCATGACAAGCTATGTACCACCAAGCTCCGGTGTATTCTACAGCACAGTTTCCAGGCACAGCGTCGTTATCTCTGTCAAATGTGGAAAAAGGATAACCATTGTGGTATTTGAGGGAATCCCCTGCTGTGCCACTGTACGATCCAACATGGAGTTTGTACTTATCGTCCTCACTATCAATAAAAAACTTGCCGTAACGAGCAAACTTTGACTGGCCGTTATATTTGAGGTCCACCCTCAGCTCATATTTCCCTGTACTGGTGATGGCGTGGATGTTGTCGTTGCCGAGCCAGAATTCTTTGTCCAGGGTACCAAAGCCGACTTTGTAGGACGCCCAGTTTCTATAGAAGTCAACTTCCCCTGTGGAACGTCTCTGGATCACTATCCAGCCGCCACCGTCGGTGACCGTATCACAGAGGAGTGGGGTGTCCACACCTGGGAACTCGTTGTTGTAAATACCAATGTACTGGGTCAAGAAGGGATATAATATAAATGTGTTTTTATTGCATTTCTTCGGCAAAACAAAATTCCTCGTCAAAGCAAATCTGTTCTCTAGAAAATCTATTTTATATTTCATGGCTCTTAGTCTGTCATCCATACTATGTGATAGTTCGAACAAGTTCACACAAGGGTAATCATCGCTATATTTGTCGTATCGTTTAGAGACAGTGACATTTTTTTGCGAACCGGCACATCCGTTCTCTAGAGATGCTATTTTATATTCCATGGTTCCTAGTCTTTCATCCAATCGTTTTAATAGTTCCAACGAGGTGCTACTAGAGTCATGCGCATCACTATCTATGGTGGATCGTTTAGAGCCAGTGAAATCCTTTCGTAAACCAGCAAATCCATTCTCTAGAGATTCCATTTTAGCATCCAATCGTTCAAGTTTCATCAGTATCATAGAGGTGCTACTCATGTCATGCGCAGTGGGGACGCTTAGATCTTGCTTCTGTTTCAGACCTGCGGAGAATCATGTCCGTAATAAAAAACAAATGTTGAATTTCCCTAACAAAATGTGTTTTACGTAGTTGTTTTTACTTAAAAATATAGTCATCGCACGAACCATTATTGATGTATGCTAATAAAGCAGAGTATTTCAACAACTTAAAAACTCTTTAAGGAAGATTTCATTATCGAGCATTCTTCCTTCTCTCTGAAAATGTCAAGCACATAAATTTATGCTACGCACACTTTTTTGTAAGGACAGAGGCTGTGGTGGCAGGCCTTTATGTTGTACATATTTACTAGTAAATTAATCGAACCAGGAAAATATTACTGAAAAAATAGACATTGTATACAGTTCTTCTCTTTTAAAAATTTAATTATACGTCCAAGCACAGTTTCCAGACGGCGCAGCGTCGTTATCATTGTCAAATGTGGAAAAAGGCCAACCATTCTGGTATTTGAGGGAATCCCCTGCTGTGCCACTGTACGATCCAACATGGAGTCTGTACTTATCGCCTTCACTATCAATAACAAACTTGCCGTAACGAGCAAACTTTGACTGGCCGTTATATTTGAGGTCCACCCTCAGCTCATATTTCCCTGTACTGGTGATGGCGTGGATGTTGTCGTTGCCGAGCCAGAATTCTTTGTCCAGGGTACCAAAGCCGACTTTGTAGGACGCCCAGTTTCTATAGAAGTCAACTTCCCCTGTGGAACGTCTCTGGATCACTATCCAGCCGCCACCGTCGGTGACCGTATCACAGAGGAGTGGGGTGTCCACACCTGGGTACTCGTTTTTGTAAATATTATTGTACTGGGTTAAGTATGGATATAATTTAATTGTGTTTTTTTTGCATTTCTTCGGTAAAACAAAATTCCTCTTCAAATCAAATTTGTTTTTTTTAAAATCTATTTTATATTTCATGGCTTTTTAGTCTGTCATCCATACTATGTTTTAGTTCTAACTAGTTCTTACAAGGGTAATTATCGCTATATTTGTCGTATCGTTTAGAGACAGTGACATTTTTTTGCGAACCGGCACATCCGTTCTCTAGAGATGCTATTTTATATTCCATGGTTCCTAGTCTTTCATCCAATCGTTTTAATAGTTCCAACGAGGTGCTACTAGAGTCATGCGCATCACTATCTATGGTGGATCCTTTAGAGCCAGTGAAATCCTTTCGTAAACCAGCAAATCCATTCTCTAGAGATTCCATTTTAGCATTCAATCGTTCAAGTTTCATCAGTATCATAGAGGTGCTACTCATGTCATGCGCAGTGGGGACGCTTAGATCTTGCTTCTGTTTCAGACCTGCGGAGAATCATGTCCGTAATAAAAAACAAATGTTGAATTTCCCTAACAAAATGTGTTTTACGTAGTTGTTTTTACTTAAAAATATAGTTATCGCACGAACCTTTTTTTATTTTTATTTGATGTATGCTAATAAAGCAGTTTATTTTTAATAACTTTAAAACTCTTTAAGGAAGATTTCATTATCTTGCATTCTTTTTTTTCTCTGTATAATTTCTTGCACATTTTTTTATGCTATGTACTCTTTTTTTTTTTTTAGGTCATTTTCTGTGGTGGCAGGTTTTTATGTTTTACATTTTTTTTTTAGTTAATTAACCAGTAATATATTACTGAAAAAATAGACATTGTATACAGTTCTTCTCTTTTAAAAATTTAATTGGCAATAATCTTTTAATATATTTCTGAACTGGTGAAACTATTATCGTCTTCTCCGTCAAAACTACTCAAGGTACACACTTGAACATACGATATATTGGTACCTTGGAATGTTCTGAATGTCTTAGGCTGGTTCGTTTATTTTTCACGATGACGCATAACGCATTAATTAGATTTTAGAAATTGAAATTGTTTCGTCGATCAAGCAGCCATTGCTGTTTTTTATCTCAGTAAGCTAATTGTAAGTGAAAGCGGGCTAAGTTCAAGTAGATGCGTGGTGCTTTTTCAATAGTTGAGATTTCTTGCCGTAATTACTTTTGTTTTAATAAACCCATTTAATGTCAACAGTACCACTTATAGATCTACAGATTTTTTTTTCTTTCCGTTCGACATGTTCACGTGCAGGCTGTGATTGGGTTATAATACTTAATTAAGATCTATCGATGGGGATCTTTCGGGGTTTAAAAACATTCGAGCGCAGAATGTAATCTCATTGAAAAGAGGATAAACATGGATCTAAAAGCTAAATCAAAATAACTAGATCTAGACTTCTACTCTCATAAATCTAAACGTTATTTACATTATAGCGTTAAAACATTCCATGACAGACTACATCGTTAGATAGTTTTGCAACACACAAAAGAAGATACCTACGCCTTTCATGTGAGAATAGTTGGAATACATATAGTAAGCAAACTTCAAAAGACAATATAAAACGTACCATAAAAAATTATTCGCATCACGGATGTAAGGTTTTACCTGTAGCGACAGATGCCATGACCAGCAGAGTAACTAGCCGTGCTGTGGTGAACAAGTCACGCAGTGCCATTTCAGCTTAAGACAGACTGTTCCCAAACTACAAGGGTGACTTACGTTACTGAAATAATTATTCGATAACTATGATTATTTTACTTAAATAGCACATCAAAAACTCAGATGATAAAAAACATTAAGACAGTTTATCTATCTACCTATTGGTCTATCCAACAATATATCTATCTATCTATCTATATATACTATATATGTCTGTCTGTCTGTTTATCTATCTATCTATCTATCTATCTATCTATCTATCTATCTATCTATCTATCTATCTATCTATCTATCTATCTATCTATCTATCTATCTATCTATCTATCTATCTATCTATCTATCTATCTATCTATCTATCTATATCCATCTATCAATTTGTCTGTCTTTTGATCCAACTAACTGTCTCTTTTTCTCTATGTCATGAATAGCTTATATATTCCACCTCTCCCTCTCTCTCTCTCTCTCTCTCTCTCTCTCTATTATATATATATCTCTTCTATCTCTCTTTCTATCTCTTTATTTCTCTCCCTCCCTCACTCTCTGGGAGGAGGGGGAGGCAGACTAACGCAATAGAAAGAGCAGTTAGAATGCACGATTGGCCGATTTAATTGTTCGATTTTATCCCCTGTAACTGGTTGGGTCGGTGTTTGAATAACGTGCCCTACATGTTTCGTGTGTGGCAGGTTTTAAAAATTTCAGACGTCCATTTTGGAACACATCTACAAAAATTATAGCCTATACGGTATGGAGATTGGCTATACATAATCAACTGGGTGCCGTCTCCTTGCGAAGGTTGGCTTCAATGACCCTCCATTGACATCTGTCCTGAGCAAGTCGTTGGCACTGCACCAGCGAGTAGCACGTCCATTCTGCAATGTTGTCATTCCATTTCGTTCTGGGGCGTCCCCGGCCTCTGCTGCCCTCCACTTGGACGTTATAGAGATCTCTTATCACACTTTCATGACGCATGAGCTGTCCATAATATTGCAGCTTCCTATTTCTAATACAATGCCCTATTTCTCTTCTTATGTTCAATTTTTGTAACACTTCGTAGTTGGTCAATTTTTGTCGCCATGATATCTTCCCTATTCTCCTAAATGCATACATTTCGAAAGCTTCTATTTTGTTCATTTGTGCTTTACTAATCGGTTGGCTATTAATCCAAGTAAAATCAAATCAAATGAGTCTGGCCCTCTCTCTATCTCACTGTTTTCTCTATATCATAAATGTTTTTTTTTTATTTGTCCAGCTTAATTTAGGGTTGGCGGTAGGTCTTTGGTTGTGAATCGGCTTTCGTTGCAAAAGGTTCGTGGTTCGAGCTCTGGCGATTTCGCTCTTTAGTGGCTGGGTATGTGTCAGTTAAATATGACCGGCTGAGACAGGAATCTGTGCATCCCTACCCAGTCTTGTGTGCACATAAAGTGGTCAGACGTCAGTCCTGGGCCCGTACACAATATAGCCTACAGCTAATATTAGACGTTATACAGTTCAACTCAACTCTTGCTTCATTTTGTCATAATAATTTTTTTTTCGGATAGCATTAAACATTTGCTTGTTTCCCCGGTCTTTTCTACATATTATTAGGTATATTTTTCTTAGGCTTTTCCTCTTTCTAATAACTATTTTAAACTCTTTTAATGATATTTATTCAGTTTATTAAACAATCCCAGAAAAAAAGTTCCGCATTAAATATTTCACACCTAATTTTAAAAGTGCATTTCTTAGGAAATGAAAAATTTAATTACTCAAACATATATCGTGGGTGAACTCCCTAGGGTTATATTATTGTGACCTGATTCTTTAGCAACAACAACTGGGATTTAGAAGTACTAGAACAATAATACAGAGTATTTGCTAAAAAACTAAAGAAAATTTTTCAGGTGAAAAAATACCAATAAGTCGTGATTGATAAAATGGTTTATACATTGTAAACATGGTGAACAGGAGTAGCACAAAGTTTGAGACTTAAACACAATACACTCTAAAAAATTAGCACAGCCTAAGTATACTTGAAAAAACTCACGTTAGGTGTAACCGTGTGAACACTGTAGTTCTAGAACGGACGGGACACATCTGCACAGTTCAGGCCACGAGTACACAAATACCTATACTCACCAAGAGTTTGCGCAGCGCCAAGTTGTAAAGCAGCAGGTCGACAAGTCCTCAGAGGGTCTGGCTGCAGTGAAGAAAAATGACAAATATATATAAAACAGAAAGAAAGGTATACGTAGAAAAATAATGCTGAGAATTAATACTCCTTTTCCAGATCTAATAGGATTTCTGAACAAAACCAAGAAATAGATTTTAGCCACTATAAAAATATGTTATATTACAACCACCGATTAAGATTAAAAATAAAGGATCTTTGTAAATAATTTTTAAAAAAGATGTTTTTCAATTGTAGGTACCAATTACTTACAGTCTGAAATATAGAAAGAAACTTTATTGAAAAGAGTGTTGTTGGCCTCTTCCGCACTGATTTTCTTTATTCTCTCTCGAAGTTCTTTTTCCTTTATCTCTCTCCCCCCCCTCTCTCTCTCTCTTCCTCTCTCTCTCTCTCTCTATCTCTCTCTCTATCTCTCTCTCTCCTCTCTTTCTCTCTTCTCTCTCTCTTTCTCTCTCTCTCTCTCTCTCTCTCTCTCTCTCTCTCTCTCTCTCTCTCTCTCTCTCTCTCTCTCTCTTTCTCTCTCTCTCTCTCTCTCTCTCTCTCTCTCTCTCTCTCTCTCTCTCTCTCTCTCTTTATCTCCCTCTCTCTCTCTCTCTCTCTCTCTCTCTCTCTCTCTCTCTCTCTCTCTGTGTAACGTCTCTTATGGATCTCTTACGGCAACAGCTGTGCCTCTTTCTACATCTTTACGTGTCTGCGTGTCCATATCCTTCTGCTGCCTGTTTATGATCTTCCCTATGTCCTTTTCTCTCTCTCAGAGAGACAGAGAGAGACAGAGAGTCAGAACAAGAAGGCAAGAACAACAAAAACAACAACAGGAACAACAACAACAACAACAACAACAACAACAACAACAACAACAACAACCACAACAGAAACAACATAACAACGACAACGACAACAACAACGACCAACCAACACTATGAACAAAAGATCAAGTCAATAAGGCAATGAGGATAAGACTACGAGCTTAATTTGTGAGACAATATTTTGTTTTCTAGAATCTGACTTTTTATACTCTAAAAAATGATTTTCACTTTCAGTACTTAAAGCAAAATCTTGTCTGAGATAGAAGTTTCCTCCAAAGATGTTTGTAAATGCATGTGTACATAGTGTGTGTAGTTCTATAACACACTTGTTAAAAAATTGAAATACTAGACGTTCTGTTTGCAGGAGCTCTGATTATATTATAGTTAGACAGCCTTACAATCCAGCCAAAATTGTATGCATTTTATGTAGTTGGATCACTCTGTCTTGATTTATTCTAGGATAATGTTATTATGTCATCTATTCTAAATCCAATGTTGTAAAATTGAGAAAAAAAATCCTACATTTTTTGCATATTGTTTTCCTTTTGTCGAAAAAAATACTTACAAAAAAAAAAAGGAATGCACCGACAACAAAATATATATTCTTATTTTATATTTGTTGACATGTGAAATTATTATCGTCTTCTCCATCATAACCAGTATCCTAAAATCCAAGCTCTATATCTATAAGTTTAACCTTTTAAAAACATTTTATATCCTTACTGAGTCCCAAAACCTGAGCGAAGGCAGGCATCCCAGGAAGTATATATGTATATAAAATTATTTATATATTTATATATATATATATATGTATACACTAAATGTAGTAAATTCTGCGCCTAGCAGGCTGCAAGACTTTTGTCTCTGAGACATTTGTTTTCTTCTTTATATAATTTTAGAGACTTGTTGTTAAAATTTTATATTCTTAAACCTTAAACAACACAATTTTTCGTAATTGTAATATGCTAAATTTTAACACTTTACAAGAACTGTATTTTTTAAAGAGCAGTCTGTGTTTAACGTAAATTTTAAGACGAGCCATTTTCATATTTATTTCGACCATAAGAGGCATATTGAAAAATGTTCCATGTTGTGAATTTCAGTCAAAAGCCAGTTCAGTCAACAAACCCCACTGTGTAAATCACAAGTAAGCCAGTACAGTCGGAGTGAACTGCTCCGAATAAACCAAAACCCAAAAACCATTGCACTCAAGACTTTATGCACACTTAAGTTTTTAGACCTTTACGGCACAAGTCTAAAACAAATTTTCAAAAGATATCGTATAAAGAAACGAGGCTGTAGAGGAGGTAAAACGAGAAATATCAACATAAACACACCCTAGATTTAGTCAAAAGCAGAAACGAATCTAAACATCTCTTTCGTTTTAAAGTTAGTGAAATTTGTCTCTCAGACCATTACGTCATCTCCTTCAGTCTGAGTATTGACAAACCTTCTTCTCTTAAAAAGTGCTTTTTAACAAGAGACATCAAGTCAGTTAATTATCAAAAAATCAAGGAAACTGTCTTTTCCAACCTGTCAGACAACAACCCAAGAACCGTCGAGGAATTCAACATCCTTCTCCGCGACTGGATGATAAACATGAAACAATCAATCTTATCTGTGCAATACGTTTGTGACAAGTTTGTGTTTGTTTGTTTGAAGAAAGCTATAGTGAGAGAAAAGGGGGATGAGAGAGATAGAGATGGATAAAGAGAAGACGAGAAGACTGCAGATAGATCTAGATCTAGATCTAGTCTATGCGTTCTTAGCATGTTCTTTGACCTTGTCTGCCCCGGTTGTGGAGATCATTCTAGATTAAATCTATGCATTGTTAGTTTGCTTTCCAACCTTGTCTGCCCCGGTTGTGAAGAACATTCGAGAAATCTGTCAATCTGGTAAACAACTTGTTTTTCAGTGTCGGTTTGTTTACAATCTAAGGCTTCTAGTCAACTGGAGTAATGTCCCTTGTAGTCTCGCAATTTCTAGATGATGGTAGTACATGCTAGAAATATCGAGAACAACTCGAATCTTCGTGGTTACAACAAATCGGGTTAAAAGGCTTGTACGGGTGAGCTGTGGGGAGTGAGTTCCGTGAGCAGTAATCAGTCAGTCGGAGAGTCTGACCGCATTGGTACTATTATTAGAAGCCGTTGTGTTGCCATTACGGATTGCTATTGAACTTGTGGATTTGATTGCTGTCGAGATTTCATTATACCATTTTCAATACCCTAGACGTGTTTATAGTTAATAAAGTTATTCTTCAATATTTCTACAAGAAGGAGTTAACTTTATTATTTGTGTTTGAGGCAGTGGATGTTGGATCATTGTCTGAAGCCCCGTTACAATATATAATTTTGTAACCGATAACTGAGCTCTACAACAGAGACCGTGCAACTATACTTTAACAATCAATGTTACAACTCTTTTTAGACGATACCATTATTAGCTAGAGAACGTCAACAATTCTTAGCTTCCCATCTATAATAAAAAAACGATCTAGATTATATTTACATATACTAAACATACGCAAGAAAAAAAATCGCTGATACTTCATCCTGATGGCGAGAGTAGGCCTAGATATAGATCGAAATTTATTCAGATGTAGATCTAGATTAAATGTAGTATAGAAATATACACTGCATAGTCTAAATCTAAGACGTAGTTTCTATGTTCCAGATCTCGTTTTTTATATTATTTCACCTGCTCCTATAATTTTCATAGTTTACATGTCCTACTTTCAGGCAGTCTCTTTAGGGTTTTCAGGGTACCCCATAAGTTTTGCTTCAATGTTGTATCTGAATGCCATATTGTTTGCCTGAGCTGGGAGTAAGAGTGACATGCCATAAGGACATGTTCTGGAGTTTAGGGAAGTTTTCGCATGCACAGAAAGGAGAGATGCTAATCTTTTATTTGTAGATGTGTGCATATAGTTGTCCTGTTCTACGTCGAAAAATTCTGGTTTGCTGAAAAATGTATCTTTAAAATACAAAAGGTTTGATTTGGTTATCCAGTTGACAGTATGAGATGCACATGTTTTAACAGAATAGGCATAAAATTAAAAACAAGGACTAAACAATAAAAGCCACTTAAAAGGGGTTATACATTATGGAAGAAAGGATTTATTTTTTAAGTGAGTTTGAAAAACAGAAAACAGAAAAACAGAAGACAAAAGTCAAGCCATTATTATTCCATTATTCCATACTCCTTTGCACGACAGAGCGATGCTTAAAATATTTTGCACTTCATCTCCGTATTGGAAATCACTAAACTAGAACGTTGAAGCCATGAAAACAGATGTTTTCAAAGCTTGTATTTATGTCGAACTTAATTACTTTGTTTTCGCGATGTGTTGTGCACCTCTGTCCAGTTTTATGGACTGCGCGTATTGTAGTCGACAGAAAAAAGTATGCCGAACTTTACTACCACATATAAACAACGCTTTTCATTGCACCTTTGAAACCCCGAGTTCATTAAAATGTCTGTTCATAAAAAAAAATCAAACAGGCAGCATATGGCAAATATGGGTGGTGGACGAACATATATTTATTTTCACTGCTTATAATAGTTTTGATGTACAAGACCTCCTTGTGATTGAGGATGTTTTTAGTGGAATAGTCAAACGTTATTTTGGCTAGATCCAGATGTGTATTCATGTTGCTGTGATAGTGCTCAATGTTAAGGAGCATTAGTCGTACTTGATTATAATATCAGCATTGTTTATTTCTCAAACCCGTGGCATTATTTTTTTTTTCATGCTTTATTATCTACTATAATATCTATAATTAGATGACTTTGTTTTGTCTTTGAGGTACTCCATTTCTTGCAACTTTCATTTTCCTTTGAAAAAAATCATGTCTAGGGTTAAGTCTCTCTGTAGTCCGAGACATTTGGGTAGAGATGAGTCCTAAAGTTTTTTTGTCGCACGATAAGTTAGAATGCGCACTTGTAGCACTGTGTATGTCTCAGATCTCTCTCTCTCTCTCTCTCTCTCTCTCTCTCTCTCTCTCTATACATATATATATATATATATATATATATAGCACATTTAAGGACGAAAGAGACAGAGAGACAGAGACAGAGAAAGAGAGAGAAGAGAGAGAGAGAGAGAGAGAGAGAGAGAGAGAGAGAGAGAGAGAGAGAGAGAGAGAGAGAGACAGAGAGACAGAGAGGCAGAGACAGAGACAGAGACACAGAGAGTGGATATTTGGAGGAAAACAAGAGGGAACTTAATAAAGAAGCGCAAAGGTAAGGAAAAAATGTGGAAAGGGCAAAGAAAACGGGACAGAGAGATGGCGAAGGAGAGTAAACAAAAAGTGGGAGAGTGAAAAAAAGGAAAAGAAAATAATAACGAAAGGAAAAACGTTTAAGTGAAAAGGGTATATATTTTTGATGTTGGTAAATTGAAAAAATGCAAATTGGAGTGAACGTTACAAAGACATAATTAAAACTTTTTAAAGACGTAGGAAGGAAGTAAATCATGGTATGAGGAGGGAAATCAGCAGACGACAGAGGTTGGATTTAAAAAAATAATGTATTAAACACCACAGCTATACAAAAGAGTTGTACGGTTCGATCAAGTCACACAATTTACGTAAAGAACACATATTTGATTTTAAAATATTTTTTTTTAATTTGAATCATAATCATTTAGCATTTTCTAAATCATCTCGGCAAGTTCTTCATAACTGGTATATTGTTTACTTCGTTTTATTCTCTTTCTTTATTTTTTTTTTTGCTTGACCTGCTAGTTTCACTCGTTTAATTGGCGGATCTTCATTTCTGAGAACGTTGCTGAGTCAAGACTGGTGAAAGTAAACCACGATACACCACGATCATCACCTTCGCCCCACTTCCCGTTTAGATTGGAAAAATGACAATTTTTGTACCACCAAGCCCCAGTTTGCCTCTCGGCACAGTTTCCAGACCAAATGTCGTTATCGTTGTCAAATGTGGAAAAAGAAAGACCATTGTGGCGTGTCAGGGAATCCCCTGCTGTTCCACTGTACGACCCGACATGGAGTTTGTACTTATTGTCCTCACTATCAATAAAAAAACCTGTCGTAGCGAGCAAACTTTGATATGCCGTTATATTTAAGGTCCACCCTCAGCTCATACCTCCCTGTACTGGTGATGAAGTGGATGTTGTCGTTCCCAAGCCAGAAGTTATTGTCCAGGGTACCAAAGCCGGCTTTGTAGGACGCCCAGTTCCTATAGAAGTCAACGTCCCCTGTGGAACGTCTCTGGATCACTATCCAGCCGCCACCATCGGTGGCGGTATCACAGAGGAGTGGGGTATCCACACCTGGGAACTCGTTGATGTAAATAACAGTGTACGAGGCCGAGGCTGGATAGAATATAAGTGCGTTTTTCTTGCAACTCTGTGGCCAAACAAATTGTTTTAAAGCTGATTGTATTTTTTTCGAAAGTGTATAGTTAAGCTGGTTAGCCACATTTTTAAAGGCATTTAGAGTCTTGGATGCGCTTTCCTCTGTGTTGAGTTGAAGCTGCTGCCAGCAACTGCTGTTTTCTACATCATCTTTAAGGAACGAAAATCCTTTCTCTATGGAGTCAGTAAGACTTACGATACGGGTTAATATTTCTTCCAAATCTTTCTTTTTTAACACGTTTTCTTGGATAGCATTACTATTTATGGTGGATCGTTTAGCAAATCCGTTGTCTAGAGATGCTATTTTGGATTCCATGGTTCCTAGTTTGTCATCCAATCGCTTTAATAGTTCCAAATTGGTACTCGAGTCATGTGCATCACTATCTATGGCGGATCGTTTAGAGCCAGTGAAATCCTTTTGCAAATCAGCAAATCCGTTCTCTAGAGATGCTATTTTATATTCCATGGTTCCTAGTCTGTCATCCAATCGTTTTAATAATTCCAGCGAGGTGCTACTAAATTCATGCGCATCACTATCTATGGCGGATCGTTTAGAGCCAGTGAAATCCTTTCGCAAGCCAGCAAATCCGTTCTCTAGAGATTCCATTTTAGCATCCAATCGTTCAAGTTTCATTAGTATCAAAGAGGTGCTACTCGAGTCATGCGCAGTGGGAACGCTTAGACCTTGCTTCTGTACCAGACCTGTAGAGAATCATGACTGCAAAAAAACGTTGAGTTTTTATTTATTTTTCTTTCATTATTGTTATCGTACAAACCATTATTGATTTTTATCTGAATTCTGCTAATGAAGCAGCATACGAGGGCAGGCTGATAAGCCTGCCCTCGTAGTTTAGCTTCTCGCTCTTCCCTTTCAGCTTGAAGTTTAGCTTCTCGCTCTTCCTTTTCAGCTTGGAGTTTGCGCAAATTATCCATTTGCTCAATAATAAATTTTTTCTTTTCATCTCCTCGTAACTGCAGTTCCTCAGCAAGTTCTTTGATTTCTTGAATGGACGACATTATGGAACTTTAACAGCTGAGGGTGCGATATAAAGAAAGAGACGCTTCGAATACTGGCGCAAAACACACGACACGGTTTACGCAGAACACACTGAAAAATATCAAGAAATATTAATCTTTTCCCATCACACTGCACCTTGTGCCAGCATATTAAATTGTACACTTTTAAATAATGAATATCAAAGCTTTTACCTTTTATAAATTCTAAAAGATTCCCATAATTTGTGGGTACACAAAGAATCTATAGGCATTGATTAAATCATGGGATATGAAAAGGTTAACAAAATAATAATGTTTGTATCTTGTGTCATACTCATTTTTTTTTTTCAGTGCTTTTAATATTTTTCTGATAAATGTTTTATACATTCAAAGAATGAAGGCTATTTATAAAAAAAATACGAGGGCAGGCTGATAAATAAGGGCCGTTTTTGAATAACTTTTTTATTTGAAGGACTACAGAAGCAAGTTACACATCAAATGAAAGCTTAGAGTCTCCCCTATCTGATGAACTATCATTTTTCAACATAGTCACCATCGCGTTCAATACAGAGGCGCCAGCGTTGTACAAGTTTTCGCATCCGTCGGCGAAGAATTCTGGTGTCTGGGATCGGCACCAAGAGCGAACATCCGCCTCAACTTCTGCATCGGTTTCATAGTGATTTCCTTTGAGATGTTTCTTCAGCAAAGGAAATAAGAAAAAGTCAGACGGGGCCAAATCAGGACTGTATGTCGGATGTGGTATGGTAGGAAGTTCCAACTGCTGTAAAGCGCACTGGGTTTGGCGACTGGTGTGTGGCCGAGCATTATCGTGCTGGATGACAACGTCTTTGACTTTGTCCTGTCGAACCCGTCTGAGCACCAACAGAAGGTAGACGAAATGATTGTTGCAAATAGAAGAGTGAAACAAAAAGACATTGCAAATGCGCTTGACATTTCAAAAGAACGAGTTCATCACATTATCACAGTCCACCTTGGTTACAGGAAAGTCTCGGCAAGATGGGTACCGAGACAGCTCACTGTGGAAATGAAGGCACAGAGGAAAACGATCTGTACACAACTGTTGGAAAGATTCACTCATGACGGCGAGCGTTTTCTGCGGAGCATCATCACTGGTGACGAGTCTTGGGTGCATCACTATGACCCAGAGAGCAAGATGCAGTCTATGCAGTACCGACACAAGAACTCTCCAGCCCCGAAGAAGTTCAAAGTCGTCGCATCAGCTCGAAAGGTTTTGCTGACAATATTCTGGGACATGGAAGGTATCGTCCATATTGAGTTTTTGGAGCAAGGCACAACAATAAATTCAGAGAGATATGTGTCAACTCTGCGTGCATTGAAGAGCCGACTCAGACGGGTTCGACAGGACAAAGTCAAAGACGTTGTCATCCAGCACGATAATGCTCGGCCACACACCAGTCGCCAAACCCAGTGCGCTTTACAGCAGTTGGAACTCCCTACCATACCACATCCGCCATACAGTCCTCTTTTGGCCCCGTCTGACTTTTTCTTATTTCCTTTGCTGAAGAAACATCTCGAAGGAAATCACTATGAAACCGATGCAGAATTTGAGGCGGATGTTCGCTCTTGGTGCCGATCCCAGACACCAGAATTCTTCGCCGACGGAGTGCGAAAACTTGTACAACGCTGGCGCCTCTGTATTGAACGCGATAGTGACTATGTTGAAAAATAATAGTTCATCAGATAGGTGAGACTCTAAGCTTTCATTTGATGTGTAATTTGCTTCTGTAGTCCTTCAAATAAAAAAGTTATTCAAAAACGGCCCTTATTTATCAGCCTGCCCTCGTAGTTTAGCTTCTCGCTCTTCCCTTTCAGCTTGAAGTTTAGCTTCTCGCTCTTCCTTTTCAGCTTGGAGTTTGCGCAAATTATCCATTTGCTCAATAATAAATTTTTTCTTTTCATCTCCTCGTAACTGCAGTTCCTCAGCAAGTTCTTTGATTTCTTGAATGGACGACATTATGGAGCTTTAACAGCTGAGGGTGCGATATAAAGAAAGAGACGCTTCGAATACTGGCGCAAAACACACGACACGGTTTACGCAGAACACACTGACTCTAGATCTAACTTTAGATCTGATAAATTAGGCAAGCAAAACGCGTGTACCAGATATTAGCCGACGAAGGTTGGTAATCTAGATCTAGCTCTACGCTGGACCAATCTAGATCTCTAGATCTATAATTCTTCGATGCGTCGAACTTGTAGACTCGATCCCGGACGAGCCCCCAGTGTAACAGATTTGCTGGTGAGGTGGTAATCTGTTAGGCTCTGTTTGTCTAGGGGTATTAAAAATATTCACAGCCAATCACACGACTCGTCCATAGAAAATAAATCCGAAGTCCGCAAGTAACAATTTCAAACTGTTTAATCCAACAAAAGGGCTATACTCTACAATGTTTGTAGGACGGCTGAATAGTACAATTACTAGACTCTGGAAAACAATGTTGACTCTCGAAATGTTGACTCCCCCTAAATCTAATTAAGATTCTTATTTATACAAAATTTCGTCGAATCATCCAGAACAAGAATAACGTAAACCATAAGAGAATATTCTCGGTTCATCTCGTTAGCAATTGACAACCAATCAGAACAAAGGTAAACAAGAGGTGACGAGGTGATTACTATTCTAGAACTAGCCGGAGGTTTCGAGAAGGGCTGTGTTCAGTAAGCAAAACTCACAATCAAATTCTTAGGCTTGAAATACAATCGTTATGCAAACAAACAAGATAATGTACATACATCTAGTCAATCCGCTACCCAAAAGTTACGCACCTAAAAAGGGTGAGGAAATGAATAGATCAACTTATAGTACAATGCGTTACACTTTCTATCTATCTATCTATCTATCTATCTATCTATCTATCTATCTATCTATCTATCTATCTATCTATCTATCTATCTATCTATCTATCTATCTATCTATCTATCTATCTATCTATCTATCTATCTATCTATCTATCTATCTATCTATCTATCTATCTATCTATCTATCTATCTATCTATCTATCTATCTATCTATCTATCTATCTATCTATCTATCTATCTATCTATTTCCATTTCTCTTTTTTTTCTATATCAGTTTGTTACCACCTTGCTCTCTCTCTCTGTCTCTCTGCCTCTGTTTGTCTGTCCGTCTGATAGATAGATACATACATAATCTATCTATCTATCTATCTATCTATCTATCTATCTATCTATCTATCTATCTATCTATCTATCTATCTATCTATCTATCTATCTATCTATCTATCTATTTATCTATCTATCTATCTATCTATCTATCTATCTATCTATCTATCTATCCATCTTTCTATCTATCTATCTATTCATCTATATTTTTTACATATTCATATATCAATAAAATTGTCTCTCTCTTAATCTTTCTCTCATAAATAGCTTACATTCCGTCTCTCTCTCCATCCGTGTCACTCTCTATCTCTCTATCTCTCTAAAGGAGACCAGGTTTCAGCGCTGGCTTTCACAGCATAAGGTCCGAGCTTTTCTTACTGGGAATAATGTGAGTGCCAGGTATCTAAAGTTGCTCACTTAGGATGTTGGAAAACAAGCTTTACCTTTCTCTATTTCGCTCTCTCTCTCTCTCTATCTCCCTCCTTCTCTCTCTCTCTCTCTCTGTTCCTTTCTTTCGCTCTCTCTTTCTCTCTCTTTCTCTCTCTCTCTCTCTCGCTCTCCCTCTTTCTCTCCCTTTCTCTCTATCTCTCTCCCTATCTCTCTCCCTTTCACTCTCTATCTCTCTCCCTCTCTCTCTTCCTCCTTCTCTCTTTCTATCTCTCCCTCTCTCTCTCCCTTTCTCTCTCTATCTCTCTTTCCCTCTCTCTCTCCTTCCTTCACTCTCTCTATCTCTCTCCCTCTTTCTCTCTCTTTCTCTTTATCTCTCTCCCCCTCTCTCTCTCTGTTTCTCTCTCTCTCTCTCCCTCTCTCTCTCTCTGTTTCTCTCTCTCCCACTCTCTCTCTACCCCCCCTCTTCTCTCTCTCTCTCTCTCTCTCTCTCTCTCTCACCAAAGCAGTTAGTTCGAGTTTTTTCTTTGCATAATATGACGGCACAATAGTTTAGAGCGCAGAGTAAAAATAAAACGATCTTTTACTCTGTCTCTACGTCTTTCTGGTTCTCTTTGTCTCTCTCTTTCTTCTCTGTTTTTCTTTATCTCTCTATTCATCTCTTTACCTTCCTCTCTGGAGGGCAAACTGGCTCAGGGGAAAGAGCGTTGGTTTTCTTTCGGGAGTCCAGCAGTTAGAATCCAATGATTAGCAGTTTAGGTTGGTGTTAACCAAGTAAAATCAAATCAAACTAATATCGTCCTATTTTTATATTACTGTTTTATTTATGATAATAACTGTATTTGTATTTATCTTTCATGGTTAAATTCTATGGGTTTGATGTTTTTTTTTTAATCATATTATCTTTTTCGAATACATAAAAACATTACCTTACTTTTCATATCTGTTTTACGCATATAAGGTATATTTTTTAGCCCTTTCTTTTCGTTACGGCTATTTCTTTTTTTTTTTTTGTAAATTGACATTAATTTATTAATTTTTTTCATATCATCTCAGAAAAAAGTTCAGCATTAAATATCTCACACCTTTTTTTAGAA
>RQTK01001941.1:0-10802 GCA_003991915.1 Elysia chlorotica
CGAGCCGTAAATTATTACAACGGGAAACAAGATATTCTACCATCGAGAGAGAATGTTTGGCTATTGTTTTTGCTCTTTCTCACTTCTACAAATATCTAGCAATGAGACATTTCCTTATTCAGACGGACCATAAACCCTTACTTTTTCTCAAAGACCGCAAGGCTAAAAACTCTCGTTTGATGCGATGGGCTCTTGCTCTTCAAGAATTCACGTTTACTATCCAGTCTATCCCAGGTTGTCAGAATTATCATGCCGACGTTTTGTCACGTCTTTGCTAGAGTTGGTTGTATCCACTTGTTTCGTATTGGTATTCATGTAACTAACATTCTATGCTATATTTGTCTTGAACTTGTTCTGTTTTCTCGGAAAGTTATTGGGTTCAGTTTTAGAAGTCCTGTTACATGAAATGTTACAAGTGATTTTTCCTCCAGATCTATACTGGAAATGCCTTTGACAGCAATCCTTTTACCTATTAAATCTCACACTTTCTGAACTGACCAGTGACATAACCTATGATGCTATGCTATCTTTCTTTGGCGTTATTTAACAATGTATCGAGATGGCCTTTGTATAAAGATACCATTTTCATGTTTACATTCGTGGAGATTGTGTCACAATCCTTATATATTACATAATTATCTACCGTGATATTAAGCATTGATACTGATGGCAGACCTTTTCATCTGCAATTTTAAATTTCAATGTACAATGGACGACAATGGAGATTTTGTTTTTAAACCATATAATCTTAATGATTTATAGCGTATCATGAACTATTGAATGAATTTGATATTGTCTAAGTTCAAACATTTTGAACTTAGACTGACATATTTCTTAGCTGTTGCTAAGTGTTGATTTAAAACATGTACATGTATAAAATTGGGTACCCATCATCTGTAAATATCTCATACTTACATTTACCTTGAATTTTCAACTTATTCTATTGATCTATGCTTACTTTTTCTTCACTTCTTTTATGATGCACAACACATACATTATTATAATAAAATGTTTGTCAATGTATCGTTATAGTTATTATTACATGGTATTTGGTACAGCCGGAAAGGCATGGAGATGCTTATATTCTTTAAAGAATTGTCCTAATGAAACGAAATGATAGAAAATTAGAAAATTACGTTACGTCTATTAAGGCGTCGGGATACTAAAATTCTTGAAATGAATTATGATATTGGCATGAATTGATCGAATTAATTTATGAAAGTTGTGTTCAAGCACACATGACGCAAGTATATTAAATTTCATGTGACCAAATTTACAAAGTATATGACTTATGACTAAAGACAAAACATGACGTGTTGTTGTTGGTTTGTTATCTAATGATTTTGTTGTGGAATCGATATTGATATTTGGTCATTGCCACATTGCACATTGTTATATTATTATTACATATATGTACCTGTGTCTATGAACATTTGGACATAACCTTGATTAAGATGAATTAACTGTTGATAAATATTTTTGAGTTTTAATACATTTCTTTTTCCCTAAGTTTCACAAAAAACTCTGGAGGATTGATATGATTCTGTTAAGATGTGCTTCAACTAAGCTTATGCTGGTGCCTGATATTTGATATTGCTTGTTGATGTCCAAGCTGAGGGCCAACACAGAAGTCTTTATTGATTAACTGTTGTTATTGATTTGATGCTACTGATTGTGTCGTTAAAATTTATCTTGAGAAAAATTCTTGAAATGAATTATGATATTGGCATAAATTGATCGAATTAATTTATGAAAGTTGTGTTCAAGCACACATGACGCAAGTATATTAAATTTCATGTGACCAAATTTACAAAGTATATGACTTATGACTAAAGACAAAACATGACGTGTTGTTGTTGGTTTGTTATCTAATGATTTTGTTGTGGAATCGATATTGATATTTGGTCATTGCCACATTGCACATTGTTATTATTATTATTACATATATGTACCTGTGTCTATGAACATTTGGACATAACCTTGATTAAGATGAATTAACTGTTGATAAATATTTTTGAGTTTTAATACATTTCTTTTTCCCTAAGTTTCACAAAAAACTCTGGAGGATTGATATGATTCTGTTAAGATGTGCTTCAACTAAGCTTATGCTGGTGCCTGATATTTGATATTGCTTGTTGATGTCCAAGCTGAGGGCCAACACAGAAGTCTTTATTGATTAACTGTTGTTATTGATTTGATGCTACTGATTGTGTCGTTAAAATTTATCTTGGGAATTTTAACTTAGGTGGGGGGTAGTGTTAGGAAGTATTGTGTTATGATTTATGATTGGTTCTCTGTCTGTGTTGTAAACAAGTACTCGCCCATAAAAGCGGCAGTACTCACGTAGTCGCCCTCTCTTGTCCCTGTGTCGTCGGTGTGTGGCGGAGCGGTTTGTGAGTTGGGTATCAGTCCAGGTATGTTTGAGTTGTGTCGTGTATTTTTCGTATTTAAATATGTCATTCTTTCTAATTAATAAACCTTTTTTTAATGCAGTCAATGTGTTTGTTTGTTCATTTGTTCTCCGTTGAGCTATGTCCTAACAGATACAGTCTTCCCTCGTCTACTCTTGGGACTCGTTAACTTTGCCATCGCCTGTATTGCCTGGTCCTCATCTTGCAATCTGATTAGCTCAGCACGGTTAACTTCCACATGCCTTTCCATTCTTGGCACCATCAACGTCTTGACCTCCTCCTCTTTCTTCTTAATTGCACGGGTGGTCACTGCTCCAACCACCTTAGTAACACCAGGGTCGTCTGGACTTCTCGCTCCATCAACATTCCCAATTACTAAGTCACAAATGGCTTTCGGAATACACAATGCCTTCACTCCGCCAGATAAGAAAGGAGTGTTCACGTTGATCCAAGCCTCTTCCGCCAACAGCATAGTGTTGTCGATGCGCGCGATCAAACATGTTCTCCCAGTCAGCTGATCATCACTGACCAGATCACGGCGCACCACAACGCCTTCGCAGCCAGTATCTCTTAATACCTCGACGGACTTGTCTCCAACAAAATTCCGCACGATGGGAAGCCTTAACCCATGGGTTGGCCTAACGTCGCCACACACACCACAGTAAGTCACCACAGGGACACTCTTCCCATTGGCTAACTGCAACTTGCCGTCACACACCTCAGCTCTGACATCACAATCAGGGCTAGCAGATACTTCACGACTGCATTTCTCACTTGCCGCCATTACCACGACCGATGCTGCTCTTGTTGACGAAGGCTTCATTAGGCATGTTTCTGCCTTTGCCCCACTTTCCTGCATTTGAAGCAACGAACATCATATCTGACGTCGATATTCGTTCTGCAGTCAGCTGCGCGATGTCCTGTTTTGTTACATAAAAAACACACAGCAGTCTTGTGTTCACAGCCATTGCTCTTAAAAAGTCCGTTGTTGCCATGGGTCGACGACTTTGACTTGCACATCTGTCTGTTCCTAGCCACAAGGTAGGCGTCTGTCTCACGTGAGAGCTCATCAAGGGAACGTAGCCTTTTCTCTCTTAAATGGACGGACAAAGCCGTCGGACTTGAATCTATAAACTGCTCTCTTACGAATAAATCACGAAGACTATCATACGTCTGTTCTGTAGCTGATAGCTTTATCCACATCTCCAAGTAGGTCTTGAGCCGAACTACAAACATGCCTGGATTTTCTCCTTCTTCTGGTTTGCATTGCCGAACCATCGAACGGTAACCATCTTCCGTCAGGTTGTACCTTTTCTGTAGGGCCAACTTGATCGCGTCGTAGTTCTTGACATCCTCCGTTGACAAGCGGCAGAAACAATCCAGTGCACGACCAGTCAATAAAGCTGATAGGTATGCAGGCCATGACTCCTTTTGCCACTGACTCGTCTCCGCAAAACGCTCGAAGCGTAGCAACCAATTGTCCAAATCGTCTTTGTAATCTACAAATGGCGGCAATTTCGGGAGTTTGGCATTGGACTTCGTAGTCGCCTCGGCTGAACCAGCAACACCAGAATGCTCCGCCTTAATGCGCAACACAGCCAGTTTATGCTCTCTCTCTCTCTCTCTCTCTCTCTCTCTCTCTCTCTCTCTTTCTCTCTCTTCTCTCTTCTCTCTCTCTCTCTCTTTCTCTCTTCTTTCTGCTCTGTTCCTTTTCTCCTCTCTCTCTCTCTCTTTCTCTGTCTTTCTTCTCTCTTCTCTTTCTTCTCTTTTAAACTTCTTTTCTCTGCTTTCTTTTCTCTGCTATTTCCTCTTGTGTTCTCTTCTATTCTCGTTCTTGTTTCTTTTCTAGGCCTTCTTTGAAATAGAGCTTGTTTTTAGGTCATCTCAATTCCATGGCGTCAGCCTCTGCGGCTAATCGTGTGGCTACTTTAGACATGATGATATATAGTTGTAGTTGTGGCACTTGATAGATGAATAAACACTGAACACTGTTGTCGAAGCTCGATAGAACTACTTACAGTGAGTGTCCTTGAGAAATCACAGTCCTTGAAAATAACACAGTTCGAGGATTCTTCTGTCTTTGAAAATGTACGATCCCGGACGAGCCCCCAGTGTAACGTGGATTGTTGTGGTATAGTTGCACAGTCTCTGTTATAGAGCCGATCTATCGGTTATTAAAATTATATATTGTAGCGGGGCTTCAGACAGTGATTCGACATCCACTGGCTCACACAAATAATAAAGCTAACTCCTTCATGTAAAAATATTGAAGAATAACTAAATTAACTAAAAAAACAACTAGGGTATTGAAAAAATTATAATAAAATATCGAACAATAATTAAATCAGCAACTACAAAAACAATCTATGAACAATACCAAAACTAAAAAAGAAATTCGTAATAACAACACAACGAATTAAAATAAAAGTAACAAATGCGCTATAGCTGACAACTGCTCAAAGAAATCTTTCCACCAACAAACTAAAACACGTACGAGAATTTTATACTGATTTGTTGTAACCCAGAAGGTTCAAGATATTCCTAGCATACATTACAACCGTCTAGAAATTGCGAGACTACAAAGGACATTACTACAGTTCACTAGAGTCCTTAGATTGTAGACAAACCGACACTGAAAAACAGGTTGTTTATCAGATTGACAGATTTCTCGAATGTTTTTTACAAGTAGGGCAAATACAGTAGGAAATCAAACTAACAATGCATAGATTTAATCTAAAATGATATTGACAATTGGGGCAGACAAGGTCAGATAACGAACTAACAACGCATAGACTAGATCTAAGTTTAGATCTAGACCTAGACACATATTTATCTCCATTCTTCTTGCGTTTTCTCTATCTCTCTCATCTTCTGTAGTTTTCTCAAAACAAATAAACACAAACTTGTCACATTAAGTCTACAAAAAGCAAAAAACCATCTAAAAATTGTCTCTCCGTCTGTATATTCTATTATCTCTCTTTTTCGTGGTTTAAAAAGCATTTATTTACAGTTAATTATTGATGCAACTTATTACTTAAAACCATTATGTTATAGCTATATCCCTTTACTAAATTTTAATTCACTCCTAATGTTTTCTTTTTGTTTTTCTCTCTCTCTCTCTTTCTCTCTCTCTCTCTCTCTCTCTCTCTCTCTCTCTCTCTCTTTCTCTCTCTCTCTCTAAATGTTTTGGAAATACACGAATATATAGGTAACTTTCAAATGCATGCTAATATAATGCCTTTAATCGATCTTAATGTGCTTTTGCCAAACGAGTATTTAAATACAGCTTTAACCGACTTCTGACATAGAAAACGTAAATGGGAAAAACGCTATTAGCACATAACTAGTTGAAAATGGTGGATGTCCGTCAGATCTGACGGCTCTAGTGAGCGAATCTAGCTTATCTTAAAAATAGTTTTATCTTAAGCTATGAAACATTCCATATGAAATGTAAAAGGCGAAGCTTAACCCCTCTCCCTAAGTAGGACCCGCCCTTAATATAATCAGAGTAGCACAACAGTTGTTTCTTTACACGAGAGTGAGTAAGTATCTAATAATCGAAGAGTAGACGTGACTTGACCATTCAACATGCACCACCTCATTTTTTTTAAATCCCACCCATTACTCCTAGCGGTGGCTGTACTATACATATGTTTACCTCTATCCCATCTTGTCAACCATCGTGTGGATACCATAGATATGTCAAAATCTAAAAGCCAGACAGTAAAAGTAAAAGTATATCTGGCCACCAATCATATTTTCCATCTGTTGCCTGTCTGACTTAGCAATAAAAACAAACATTTTAATGAACAAGGGTTTTCTTAGATGCACTGAAAAGCATAGTTTATTTTAGGCATTAACAATTTTCATGATTTTTCTGTCAAATATAACATGCGCAGTCCATAAAATTAGACAGGGACTCATAAAATACTGTGCACACTAAGTAATTAATCCTGACATAAATATAATATTTGTGAACACCTGTTTTTATTGCTTAAACAAAAAGTATGGCTCCTTTCTATGAAAAGACATTTTAATGAACATGTGTTTTAATAGCTGCGATCAAAAGTTTAATGAAAGTTTTCATAATACGCGTCAAGCAAAGTAATTTTACGGTAAAGTTTTATTGAATTCTTTGTAAAAAAATACGCGCAGTCTTTTATATTGGACATAGCCACACATTAAAGTTTTAAATTTTGGTCACAGCTTGCAGTTGAACTTTCCCCCACATCTAAAGAACTGTGATGGTTGATTTACTATTTGGGTTTCTTAAGGTCTACCCTCATTATTCAGGTTGTATTGGGATTGTGACAGATGTACGCGTAGACAAACATAAAAAAATTATGTAAAGTCAGATTAACAGCGATTGCGTTATACCTATGCCATCGTAACCACTAGGGAACGGTATTTGACAAAAAAAATGAATTTGTCCACACCTGGGATCGAACATATTTCTCTCTCTACTTCCCTGTCTGTATCTCTCTCTGTATGTCTGGCTGTCTGTTTGCCTGGATTGCGCGGTGGCACTGGGTAGGACATCGGCTTCCGACGCAAACGGTCCTGATTCGAGCCTTGGCGATTTCGCTCCCTACTGCTCGAGTCCGTGTCAGTTACATGTGACCACTGAGATAAAAGTCATGGCATCCCTACACTGTCTCGGGTGTAGCAGCACATAAAATTGTCTTGTGGCTAGTCCATCTCTCTCTCTCTCTCTCTCTCTCTCTCTCTCTCTCTCTCTGTCTCTCTCTCTCTCTCTCTCTCTCTCTCTCTCTCTCTCTCTCTCTCTCTCTCTCTCTCTCTCTCTCTCTCTCTCTCTCTCTCTCTCTCTCTCTCTCTCTCTCTCTCTCTCTCTCTCTCTCTGAGTGAAGACGTGTTCTCTTGGCTCTCCTAAATGTGTCCCCGATCACCGAATTGTGCACAATTTGGATAGACTTCAGGGTTATAAGTTATACATATTTAATCAGAACTTTGTGAGCATTCTTTTGAAATTATTTGTGCAAATCCTGGACAATTATTTAAAAGTTATTAATTAATTAAGACATATTTCTAGCTAATAACCAAATATCGACTGTTGATATTCGTGCTTGAGCGAACTTGAGCTAACTCAT
Organism: Elysia chlorotica; assembly: GCA_003991915.1. Taxonomy (NCBI): domain Eukaryota; kingdom Metazoa; phylum Mollusca; class Gastropoda; family Plakobranchidae; genus Elysia; species Elysia chlorotica. Next base: position 7,520 of record RQTK01001941.1, read on the forward strand.
GTCAACCCTTGATCAATGGCGGTAACCACGGCCTAAGTGCGGAGTCAGCAACGAAGTTCAAAACAACTCTTTGTATAGGCTTTAACATAAGACTCACAGTTGTTGCCCTATTGTTGTGCTGCATCTATAATGAACACTGTGTTGTTGTAAACTTTTCACCACAGAACCTTTTTTAAGCGGCGATGTCGAGATGAACTCAGGACCGACATCGGAAACAAGTGCTCCCAACACACAATCAGTCACGAAGGAGGATATAAAAGACATTTATGACAAATTAAACAAACTCCAGACGGCTTCTGAAACAATAAGGAAAAACCTCAGCGATCTTGTGGGCACCGTAACGACACTGAAAAAAGATTTGAGCGACCTAAAGAATGTTGTGGCAGATAAAGACGAAGAAATAGCCGCGATAATGTCTTCCATTGAGACCCAACAACTTAACTAGACATCGACGCTAATAACGAAGAAATAGGCAGAACAAACGGCAAGATTGAAAAACTTGAAAGAAAGATAGTATTCCAGAAGGGAAAACGTCATCATACACGGACTTAAGGAGGAGCCTGGCGAAACAAACAGGTCACTAAAAGAAAAGCTTGTGACCTTGTTTAATGAAAAAGTTGGTGTAAATCTTGGACTGATACAGACTTTGCCCGCGTCCACCGACTGCAGTCCATCAAGAGCACAAATCGTCCTGTGATAGCTAGATTTATCCTTTTTACGGATAAACTCCAAGTCTTAGGAAAAAGAGAGGCCTTGCGCGATAGTAACATAAATGTGTCAAATGATTTCACATTAGATCAGAGTGTCCCAACATCACACAGTAACCGCATAGCACCACACGGGCTTCTTACCCAATATCAGGATAGTGTCATATAACATAGATGGACTGCTAAACAAAATTCACGACAACTCCTTACTTACATCCCTGTATGAATATGATATAGTTTGTCTACTGGAAACATTCATGGCAAAGGACTCGCGCCCTTCTTCTTTATTCCAAACTTAACAAAAATATTTCTGCCCCGCGAAAAAGCTATCAAAACGCGGGCGCTGCTCAGGTGGAGTTATTGTGTGTGTGAAAAAAAACTTTAGTCGATTACGTGTCAGAGATTAAAAACGATCTAGATAATGTAGTTACATTGAAAGTTAGCCTCCACGGTTGCACTAAACGTGACATTATCTTTATTTCTGCTTACACCCTCCATATCAGTCGCCTTACTATGAAACCTACAAAGTTAGAAACGTTGTGAAAATCTTAGAAGATTATGTGTGTCAACTGAAACTCTTACATAAAGACTGCGACTTTATAATAAGTGGTGATTTAAATGCACGTACTTCAAACGTACAGCCCTTGCTGGAGTACAGTGAAATGGACAAAATCTTTGGAGGAAATGTTACTTCCACTATACAATCCGAGGACAAGATTAGAAAATAAATCACAGGACAATACAACAAATACTTTTGGAAAAAGTCTTGTGGATATGTGCACTCAACTTGAGCTAGTCATCCTCAACGGACTGCTCGCCGGAGACGCAGAGGGAGCTTTCACTTATATTTATCCTAATGGTAATAGCATGATCGACTACTTCTGTGTATCTGGAAGTCTATTACACTGCAATGCATCTTTAACTCTACATGTACATGATTTCGTTGATTCTTGGCATATGCCAATCTCGCTCTCTATATCCTGGGGCACAGGCCAAAATGAAATTACCCACAAACATGTAGACTATGAATATTGCGAAAAAATAGTTTGGGATCCTGAAAAAAGTCATCATTTTACAACCGCGTTAACATCACGCGAGTGTAACTTACTATGAAAAACCTTCTCGAACTGTTAAACACTAATTTAGATCTTGCTATTGACAAGTTCACTACAATGCTTTGCCAATGTGCCCATACAATGACAAAAACGATAAAAACTGGCTGCAATAATTCATCTACCAAGTCAAAATGGTTTGATAATGAGTGCCTTGTATTTAAGAAAACAGTCAGGAAACATTTGCGTAAATATCGGAAAACTCGTAACCAACACGACAAATTTAACTATGTTAAACTCAGAGCAGAATATAAGACTCTCTTAAAGAAGAAAAAATATCTTTACTCCTCTTCTAAGATTACCACATTATGCAACAGCTCTACGAACTCATCTAATTTCTGGAAGGAAGTCAAATCAATAATGCCTAGAAAAGATACCCAAAAATTACATACAAATGGATCAGTGGTATACATTCTTTAAAGGCATATTTCAATCAAATACTACCGAGCCACCAATCTGCTTGGAGGCCCCAGCGCCTTTATACTTAGATGTAGGGGCGCATATTGAAGACCTTAACAAAGATATAGAGGAATTCGAAGTAAGGGCCGCTATAAAATGGGTTAACTCTGGCAAATCTCCGGGGGGCGACCAAATTCTCAATGAAATGTTAAAATGTGGTATAGACCACATTGCATCATTCCTAAGGGTAGCTTTTAAAAAAAATGTTTGACACGGGGCATTTCCCCACAAACTGGACCAAAACTATCATTGTTCCTATACATAAGAAAGGTGATATAAACACATGCAATAACTATAGGCCTATATCGTTGACTTCTTTAGTATCTAAATTATACACTTGTATCATTAATAAAAGACTTACATCCTTTGTCACAACGTTAAATATTATTCCAGAAGAACAAGCAGCTTTTAGGAAAGACTACTCTACCATTGACCACATATTTACCCTCTATGCCATGATAATGAAACAGTTTGCGAAAGACAGAAAACTGTATGTCGCATTTGTTGATTACAGCAAATGTTTCGACTCTGTCAATAGAAAAGCAATTTTAAATATTTGGAATCGAAACGGTGCCACGGGAAAATTATTGAATGCTATTGAAGGAATATACAATCAAGTTTCATCAGCAGAAAGAAATAACTTATCGGAATATTTTGAAAAATTATCAGAATATTTTGACTGCCCTGTTGGTGGTCTTCTCAGTCCACTACTGTTCTGTATATATTTATCACAGAATTGTCACACAATATGAACAGAAAAGGCAAGCATGGTATACAGTTTGTATCTGACAGACAGGTTATTCACCATCTATTATTTGCCGATGACGCATTGCTTGTTTCTGACACTGTAGTTGGACTACAGCGAAAGCTTGATATACTATGCAACCAGACTTCAAGATTAGGACTCACTGTTAATATCGATAAAACCAAAATAGTAGTTTTCAGAAAAGGAGGCTTCTTAAGTAAACATGAAAACTGGGTGTATGGAAACTCACCACTTGAAAT
>RQTK01001942.1:10240-17740 GCA_003991915.1 Elysia chlorotica
AAAAAAAACCAACCAACCCACCATCCCCAACCCCCTTTCCCTCCACGCCGTCAACATAGGCTATGGGATGAGTGAGTGGAACAAACGTTAAAGAAATAAATACGTGGTACACAATTCAAACCAGTTTGCACTTAATCACCAAAATCAATCCAAAGGTTAAAAATCAACGTCAAACCAGTTACTCTCTTTTCTTCCCGCACACCAAGAGTTAAAAAATGAATGTTTAGCTTCCAACTCTAAGTTGACCCTGCCAAGTTTGGTTTGTGACAATTTTATCGGCGATAACACAAAAAAATTGTTTTTCATGTTGTAAATCTCTGCCAATATATCTCAACGGTTTTCGAATAAGATTTACATATCGCTGCCATCTCAGAAACACAATAAGTATGCAAGAGACGGATAGAACTGAGCTATTTGAGCACTTGTAAGATATCTGGACAACATAGTTTGTCTCAAACGCGGCTCTAAGGTGGACAGTGGCTGCGCTATTTTTGATCATTGATATAAATAACACAGTGAATTCAAAGAAAACCATTAAAAAAATCGTACAATTTTGCATAGCAGCATAATTTGCATTCCTGCCTTGTTTGTGCTGAATCTATTTGATTGTTTGTTTCTTTGTTTATTAAGACTATTTAATAAAACTGTTTGTCTCTAAAGCTTTGAGAAAAGCACTCGATGGTGGCAGCTGTGCTTCTTCAATAATGTAGCAAAATAGTAGAGATAAAGAATAGAAAAAGAACGTAGATTTCATTGAATGACAGGTTTCCAGTCATGTCTATTCGATCCGTTGCTTGTCTGTGAGTGTGACTTTGTGTCTGACATTATAATCGAGACCCTATGTCTGGGTTGTCATATACCCTTCACTATGTCCCTGTCCTTCTGTATGTCTTTATTTCAGTCTGCCTCTTCTCTCTCTCTCTCTTTTTATCTCCCTCTCTCTCCCCTTCCATATTTCTCTCCTTCCGGCTACTGCTCCCTCTCCCTCTCTCCTCCCTTCCCTCCCTGCTTCCCCTGCCTGCAGGATCCTCCCCAATCCTCCACCACTCCCTCTTTCTGTCTCCCTCCCCCTCTCCCACCCTCTCTCCACCCTCCCTCTCCCTCCCTCTCCCCCTATCTCTCTCTTCTCCCTCTCCCTCCCTCTATATTATTTCCACACAGGCAGGTTTAGTTTGCTCAGCTCAAACACAACACGTCTGGACTTTAAGCCCAGACTGGAGGCCAGATTGATGGCAGAATGCCCCAATGCCCTAATGCCCCGATGCCCCGATGCCCCATCCAGACAGTTCCCAGTCAGCCCTCGCTAAAGGGTTAACGCCCTTAAGTCTGTGCCAAAAAAAACAAAAGCAAAAACAACAACAAAACAAAACAAAAATCCGACTAGCATTATTTGTAGGTTGTCTGGTTACGCCGATACAAAGACCTAGGAACGTTTTTCTGTTGTTTTTTTCTGTCTTGTTTTACTTATCCCCAGACTAATAATGTATTTTGCTAGTCTGGGATTTATTCTTCGAGACTGCTAATGTTTAGGCTACAGTTATATTAAGCACGAGTTGTGCGTGAAGAAATCTATCGGATTTTGTTGAACCATTAACTCGTTTAAAACTCTTCATCAGTTTAGGTTAATAATGGTAAAAGCAATAAAAGCTTCGGACATATTTAACTCATTGGAGACGCAAATTGTTATCTTTCTCTTTATCTCTCTCTCTGTCTCTCTCCCTCTCTCTCTCTCTCTCTCTCTCTCTCTCTCTTTCTCTCTCTCTCTCTTTCTGGGCTTCACGTCTCCTAGGTTCCCCTGCGGGACTATACGAAGATTGGTAACCCTTTTTTCAACCAGGTCGACTTTAGATCCGTAGTATTAGTCCAAGCCTGGTTTTATCACACATCTGTATTCAGTACTTTAAAATAGTAACCAAGAGCGCATAAAAATCGATTCAAAACTATCAAGAAGACCAAACTCTTTGTTTTTGTTTCTTTTAATTTTTAATGTGAAACTGGAGGATTTGTGGTTGTTTTAGACCATAATTTAGACTTTGACATCCCAGAAGTCTGACTTAAGTAGCATGTCGATAACTGCACTGATCCAGTTAATGGGGTCACTGTAGTTGTTGTTGATTTGGTTTAACGCCCAACATCAGCACTATATAGACTATTTTGTGGTCGCGAGACAGGGCAGGGATACCCTGACTCCTGTTTCAGTCAGTCACATTAAACTGACAAAAACAATCCAACTAACATTATTTGTAGGTTGTCTGGTTACGCCGATACAAAGACCTAGGAAAGTTTTTTTCTCTTTTTTTTTTCTGTCTCTAAAGTCCAGCTTTCTATAACTTATTCCCAGACTAATAATGTGTTTTTCTAGTCTGGGGTTTATTCTCCGACACTGCTAATGTTTAGACTACGGTTATATTAAGCATGAGTTGTGCGGGAAGGAACCTATTGGATTTGGTTGAACCAGATCATTAACACGTTTAAAACTCTTCATCAGATTTAGAGGACATTATTTTAGCTCAACAGTGATCAAAGTAACGAAATTTTCGGACATATTTAACGCATGTTTTGATCTTTATTTCTTTTTCAATCCCCTCTCTCCTTCATCCGTCCCTCTATATCTTTGCTCTATATCACTCTCAATCCCCTCTCTCCTTCCTCTCTCTCTCTCTCTCTCTCTCTCTCTCTCTCTCTCTCTCTCTCTTTCAGCCAGGTCGACTTTCGACCCGTATAATTGGTCCAAGCCTGGTTTTATAACATCAGCGCTTTAAAATAGTAACCAAGAGCGCCTACAAATCGATTCAAAACTTTCAAAAGGGCCAATTTATGTGAAACAGGGGGATTCGTGATTGTTTTAGACCAAAATTTAGACTTTGACATCCCAGAAGTCTGACTTAAGTAGCATGTCGATAACTGCACTGATCCATACGATGGTGACACCATATATTATACAGTTATACAGCCAACATCTAGAAACTTGATATCAACGGAGGGTCATATTAAAATCAAAACATTTGAACATTAACGTATCCTTTTGAAGAGAGAGAGAGAGAGAGAGAGAGAGAGAGAGAGTTGAGTTGAGTTAAGTTGGTTTTAACGTCCAACATCAGCACTATATAAGCTATTTTGAGGACGGGCCCCAAGACTAGCGTCTGACAATTTTATGTGCTGCCACACAAGACAGGGCGGGGATACCATGACTCATGTCTCAGTCGGGCACATTAAACTGACACCGACCCAACCAGTAGGGAGCGCAATCGCCAGGGCTCGACATGGACCTTTTGCGTCGGAAGCCGATGTTCTACCCCAGGACCACCGCGCCCCCGAACACTATAAAATACACAGCCAACATCTGGAAACTTGATACCAACCCAGGGGGAGGGGGGGGGGGGGGGGCAATTAAAATGAATATATTTAAGATCAATGTATTCTTCTGAGAGAAGAGAGAGAGAGAGAGAGAGAGAGAGAGAGGGATAGGGAGGGAGAGAGATATAGAGCGAGAGAGAGAGAGGAGGGGAAGAGAGAGAGAGATAGAGAGAGAGAGATAGAGAGAGGGAGAGAGAGAGAGAGAGAGAGAGAGAGAGAGGGAGAGAGAGAGAGATAGAGAGAGAGAGATAGAGAGAGAGGGAGAGAGGTAGAGAGAGAGGGAGGGAGAGAAAAGAGAGAAATCAGCTTATCATAGTTCAATATACGATAGTAGAGTGCACTTGAATTATAATTTATCACGGGCGTTGTGGAAGTCAATGGTATATTGATTACTAGAGTATAGGGAACACTGATTTATTAGATGCAATATTCAGTTAACTTGATGGCTTTTTAAAATTGGTTATCTTCCATAGCATGATCGACTAAATTATATATTCCTCCTGTACTAATGTTTTCATGGCTCGGTTAAAAAAAAAGTACATATATGTGAATTTAATGCACGTGTCTTTATCATGCTTGTTCTATTGTTTAAAATATTGTCAATGCCGTTTTTGACGCCATAATACAATGGTTTAATTCTCCGACAACTTTGGCTTCAACGTCTGAGACAGGAGTCATGGTATCCCAACCCTGTCGTGTGTGTGGCAGCACATACAATTATCAAACGTCAGTCTTGTGGCTCGTTCACAATACAGCCTATATATTACTGACGTTGGGCGTTAAACCAACTCTACTCGCCATTAGAGACAGTACAGTACTGGGATACATTGTCCATGTACCAGGACTCTCCTCAGCCAACCACAGTTCTATATACACCCAGACAAGGGCTAGATCCACCCTTCACAGACACTACATAGACGGAACACATGCCATACACCAGATCAGCCACCAATACAAGTACATTATGTACTATAGAGCTGGAGGTCTGGGGGGACTTGGCCACTCGAGCGCTAATATCAATGGGGAAATGACAGGGACAATATTTCAACGGATTCCATAGTTTATGATCAAGGATCTGGGGGACCACCGCGACGCCAATCTAGGGGTTCGATATTATTCCATCGACCACCTGACCCCCCCCCCCCCCCCCCCCCCCCCCCACACCTACACCAAAGTACATTGTGTACTACAGGGCTGGAGGTCTGAGGGGGGACTTGGCCACTCGAGCGCTAATATCAATGAGGACATGACAGGGCCAATATTTCAACGGATTCCATAGTTTATGATCAAGGAGCTGGGGGACCACCGCGACGCCAATCCAGGGGTTCGATATTAGAAAATATTCCATCGATCACCTGCCCCCCCCCCCAACCTTTACGTACAGATACACACACACGCGCAATATATATACATAGTCATGGTACATTCTCCAAAGCCACAAAGCCCCGTGCACACATCCACACATACACACACACACACACACAGTCATGGTACACTCACCAAACCCACACATACATATACATCCACACACATATAGTCATGGAACAATCGCCAAACCCACACATACATATACATCTACACACACATAAACCACGCATACATACGCATCTACACACATAAACCCACACATACATAATTATACATCCACACACATAAACTCACGCATACATAATTATACATCCACACACATAAACCCACACATACATAATTATACATCCACACACATAAACTCACGCATACATAATTATACATCCACACACATAAACCCACACATACATAATTATACATCCACACACATAAACTCACGCATACATAATTATACATCCACACACATAAACCCACACATACATAATTATACATCCACACACATAAACCCACGCATACATAATTATACATCCACACACATAAACCCACACATACATAATTATACATCCACACACATACAGACCCACACAAACCCACGGATACATACACATCCACACACATACAGACCCACACAAACCCACGCATACATACACATCCACACACATACAGTCCCACACAAACCCACGGATACATACACATCCACACACATACAGACCCACACAAACCCACGGATACATACACATCCACACACATACAGACCCACACAAACCCACGGATACATACACATCCACAAACATACCAGCCCACACAAATCCACACAAACACATACACACATATATACCCCACAACCCGCTTGAACCCCCCACACACCCACACACTAACACACACACACACACACACACACACCTGCTCCTGGGGTACAGGAACTAAGCGGGTTTAAAAGTTCGCACCTGTCTCTACTCTCTATTTAATCCCTCACGTTTCATAAAGCAATAAATTTATGAACCAATAGAAGTCTATATTAGCGTAAAATATTCATTATTCAGAAAGGAAAAACCTTTCGGATCTATTTTATCTTGATCAGTCCTGCAGCTGAGAGGTTGGGACACAAGATGGCTAAACGGTAGAAAGGTAGAGCGCGAGGGTATATTCCGAGGTCCTAGGTTCGGATCCATGATCAGGCCGTGTAGTTCTCATCTAGATGGGTCAGAGTTGATCAGAATGATGTGACCGGCTGAGACATAAGTCCCGATTTCCCTACCTATCACATTATGCTGTTGTAACTAACAAACGACAGAAACCAGTGGGCGACGCAATCTGCTTCTGTCTAAAAATAAAAGTCCCGAGTTCGAAATTGTGAGAGAGTTCGAATCCGTTACCTCCGGATTGGGATCCCAAAGCTCTACGACTTGCGCCACCCAGTGACTCTCCACCCCTCATGCCAAAAAAAAAAATCTACCCATATCTCCTTTGGAAGAAAGAAGTAAACGTCTTTCATTCAGAGTGATATCTTCTTACGTTGAGGATCCATACACTCAGCATCAACAGGTTAAAGTTGCACAATGCCAAAAACTGCAGACAATTCTAGCGATTGGTTTGTCTGTGTGTGTGTAAGAGAGAGAGAGAGAGAGGGGGCGGGCTAATTTTTTTTTCTTTTTTTTTAAGAGAGAACGGGTGGGATGGGCTTTTTTTGTTTTTGTTTGTTTGTTTAAGGGGGTGTTGTTGTTGTGTTGTTTTTTTTGGCCGGCACTACGATTGTTCATCTACGGACAAGGAAGTATAAAATGCCGAAAAACGCCGGATGTAGATCTAGACTGTTGAAAAGTCACAGGTGGTTAATGTTTGCGTGGGTGCAGGAGGAAGCTCTGCAGATTAAAATCAGTATTGTTTACGTTTGTCATCCCTCCATTCACGCCTGATCCTCCAGCGCGTGTGTGTGTGGGTGTGAGAGTGTGTGTGAGTGTGAGTGTATGTGTGTGAGAGAGTGTGTGTGTTTGTGTGTGTGTGTGTGTGCGTGCGCGTGGGCGGGTACTCTGGTCAAAATATCCGGTACATGTACACCAGAAAAATGTCAAACGTTAATTGTTTAATTCATGTGTCAACGATTAGAATCGGTTTCGCTGATGTGGGGGAAAAGAGATAAAAGGATTAATCAACAAGGTGGACGTTAAAACGTATCAATGGGTTTAGTTTTCTGGAGCGAGAAAGAAGTGATTAAAAGTATTATATGGTGTGAAGGCGTACTACTACAATGAGAGAAAATTACAATAATGATGATGAGCATACTCGGAAGAAGAAGAAGAAGAAGAAGAAGAAGAAGAAGAAGAAGAAGAAGAAGAAGAAGCATAAAAAGAAAAAAAACGTCCTACGTAACTTCTCCGCTCGGAATTCATGGAATATCGATTTCATTTCTCTCATCCGCAAGTCAGACGGTGGTCTCCCTAAAAAATTGTTTAGGTAAAGAATAATATGGAGCGTCCTCGTAGACTTCTGTTACAGCAGACTGCATGCCAATGCAGTTTTTCTGCACACGTTGCAGAAATCTTGGCTAAGATAGTGAGATTGTCCATGCTGCGAGAGGAAACAACTGAACGGAATAAAAATAAAAGTAAATGGGGTTCGTTCAATAAGCGAAGCGTTCAATATTGTAAAAGATGGGGGCGGCTTTGGGTGTGTTCGGTGATTACTACTTGTAATAAGTTACTTGAGGCGATCAAAATAATTATGTAATATTAAATTCAGTATAGTGTTATCAATAGAGACAGAGTTTAGTTGAGT
>RQTK01001942.1:22740-26683 GCA_003991915.1 Elysia chlorotica
TTGTTGTTTAAATCTTGACGTTGTCAGGAATTGCTAAATAAAACGATTTTTATTCTTCGGCTTTTTCTGCAGATGTTGCCGATATTGCATAAGTTTTCGAGAACAAAGTTGATTATATATATCGTCGGCAAGCGCGGGAGATCAAAGGTGAATGAAACCAGCACACAAAGCACATTCCTTTGTTGGTGTGACTCATGACTCATCCATGAATGGTGTTTGACTCAATACGTAATGTGATTGTGATTGTTATCACCCGTATCAGAAGGAAAACTATGCAGGACAATATGAGTGAAAGTTGACCTACAGAATCATCCACTTCAGTAGTAACGCTATCAGTTTCTACCATTCAGTGTCACAAGTACTTGAAGTAGGCATGCAAAGAATGCACTGTTATCACTAGGTTGAGTGAATCGGTGGTGCAAGGATGGAGTTTGGTACAGTACCATCAAGGTTAATGGTGAACTGGTTCAGGTGGTAGAGCGTTGATCAACCCTTTGAGAGGTCCCTAGTTCGAAACCCACGCTATCAGTCTCTACCATTTAGTGCCACAAGTACTTGAAGTAGGCCTGCAAAGAATGTTTTGTTATCATTAGGTGCCTGTAGAATGAATCGGTGCAAGGATGAAGTAAGATACAGGTACCATCAAGGTTGAACTTATTGTCAACTCAAATGTATAGTTGGTTTGCTGGCTCAGATGGTAGAGCGTTGGTCAAGCAATTGGGAGGTCCCTAGTTCGAAACACACGCGATCTACCATTCAGTGCCACAAGTAGGCCTACAAAGAATGCACTGTTATCACGAGGTTGAGTGAATCGGTGCAACGATGGAGTTTGGTACAGTACCATCAAGGTTAATGGTGAACTGGCTCAGGTGGTAAAGCGTTGGTCAACCAATCAGGAGGCTCCTGGTTCGAAACCCAAGCTATCTATTATTCAGTGCCACAAGTAGGTCTGCAAAGAATGTACTGTTATCACTAGGTGCCTGTTGAGTGAATCGGTGCAAGGATGAAGTCAGGGACTTGTACTACCAAGGTTAAACTTATCGACAACTCAGGTGTGTCAACTGTTGATGAACTGGCTCAGGTGGTAGAGCGTTGGTCAACCAATCGAGAGACTCCTGGTTCGAAACCCACGCTATGTACCATTCAGAGCCACAAGTTGGACTACAAATAATGTAAACCCACGATCGGTTAAAAATTCACTTCAGTACATATTACAGCTATCTACCATTCATTGCTTCAAGTAGGCCCCTCTAGGCCTAAATAATTTCTTATAATCACCACTGTGTCTGTTAAGTGGGTCGGTAGATAGCGTTAGGTAACTATGTATAACGTCAAGGCCAAGGTCAAAGTTAAATGCATGGCCATCTCATTGTAATAAAAATGATAGATATATTCCTATCTTGGGTTGGGTTGGTTGCTCAACGTTCAACGTCCAACATCAGCACAGCACTATATTATATGTGGCCTATATTGTGGACGTGTGCCTGTATTGACATATCACAATTTTACGTGCTGCCACACAGAGACAGTGCGGGGATATCGTGATTCCTCTCCTGGTTGATCACATTATACTGGGATGACCTTAGGTAAAATCAAGGTTATCTACGTCCAACGTCAGCACAGCACTATATATGTGGCCTATATTGTGGACGTGTGCCTGTATTAACATATGACAATTTTACGTGCTGCCACACAGAGCCAGTGCGGAGATATCGTGATTCCTGTCTCGGCCGATCACATTATACTGGGGTGACCTTAGGTAAAATCAAGGTTAAATTGATCATCACCTCGGTAGTATATAACATTAACAATGTACTATCTCATGTCTACTATACTAAAGATTCAGAGCGTTTAGATCTGAGATAAGACACTGTACTACTATAACACAGTGGTTAGATTAGATCGTGAACAAGATTCAATTCAGTTTGGTTTGATGTCTGGGATAGGTTCTGATCTAAGCGTACGTAACTGGGAATGACCTCTCACGTTTTGATATTAGTAGTGGATCAATCAATAAAACAATTAATAGTAGATCGATCAAAGTGAGATCGATAACGATTTGAGGAACAAAATTTTAAACTCAATAAAACATGATTGGTATAACACAGCTAAGGTACACGCACCGGTATACAAAAGATGAATTTAGTGTTGTTTCCTTGTTTGGGTTGGTGGTTGTTTTTTTTATTGTTTTTATTCTTTGATCATTGATGTTGTTGTTGTTGTTGTTGTTGTTGTTGTTGTTGTTGTTGTTGTTGTTGTTGTTGTTGTTGTTGTTTTGTTCTTTTTCTTTTTCTTTGGATGGTGGTGTGGTGGTGGCGGTGCTGTTTCTTTGTTGTCATTATGAAATTAAAAAAAAAAGTATAAAAAAAAGATTTTCACTATTGATCCGTGAAAAGAAAGACTATTAATTTTTACTGTCCGGGAATAAAGGATATAAAGATAAAAAGCCGCAAGGAAACGAAACAAAAAAAAAACAAAAAGACATAAGAAAAGAGTAGGGAAACGTTAGGGGAAGGAGGCAGATAAACAGTCTATAGAAGAGATGTATAGGGAGAGACAGAGAGTTAATGAGTGCGAGAGGAAAAACAATAGAGAGAGTAAGAAAGTGAGTGAGAAATAGAAAGAGAACGAGAAAGAGAGAGAGCCACCACCACCATCTCCACCACCACCACCACGACGGTCATGAAAGCGGAATGTGCACGGTATGGATCATAGATCACAGATCACATGACTGACTTCTAATCATGACCATGACAATGAGTCATTAATGTTCTGAAAGATCCGGTTACACTTATAGTGTAAAGAAGCCTCGCTAGTTCTCTTTTATTTATTTATTTATATACATTTTTTGCTCTTTCTCTTATTATCAATGCACTTATTGCAAGAGTCATTTTTACACGGCATTGTTAATAGACGTTTGGGTAAGATCGTTGTAATATAAAACCGGTAATGAAGCGGAGTGTATGTATAATTAATTGTAATGGTAAGGGTTTGTCTCTTTGTCAGTTTGTCTGTGTGAGTGTGTGTGTGTCTGTCTAACTGTCTGTCTCTCTATATATCTATTTATCTATCTATCTATCTATCTATCTATCTGTCTATCTTTATCCCTCTCTCTCTCTCTGTCTATCTTTCTCTCTCTTTATCTCTCTCCCATTCACTTTCTATCTCTATCTTCCTCTATTAATATCTCTGCCTCTCTCTCTGTATCTCACCCTCTCCCTCTCCCTCCATCTCTATCTCTCTCTCTCTCTCTCTCTCTCTCTCTCTCTCTCTCTCTCTCTCTCTCTCTCTCTATCTGGATGATGTATCTCTTTCTCTCTAGTTCTCCACCGTTCCTTCTCCTCCGTGTCATTATTACTTGTACTGATGTTAAACGAAATCCTCGTGCCATAAAAAAACATATATATTTTTTTTCAACAGTTTGCAGTCCACACGTGTCAGTATCAGTATAATGTGACCGGCTGAGACAGGAGTCATTCTATCCCCGCCCTGTCTCGTGTGTGGCAGCACATATAATTGTCAAACGTTAGTTTTGAGGCCCATCCACGATATAGTCTACATGTGATGACGTTGGACGTTAAACCAACTCAACTCAACTCTGTCTCTAAAACATTATTCAGGAACACTTCTTTTTCGTGTCCAAGAACCTATGTCTGAACATATTTACTCATCCGCCTTGATTTCATTAAAGAAATAGAGTGATCACGCGCTGTCAGCTCTTTTTGTCAAACAAATCATAGTCTCTGGAACCACTATGAAGTCATTGGTCTTCTTGTGTGTTGCGCGGCCAGTGATCTAATAAGAGAGACAGGCTAATGCCCCTGCCGCGCGCTGCACTTTTCGCGATATCTGTGTGCGAGCTGTAAGACCCTCACATGTCTTCTGACTAGCATCCGGTAGAGTGACAAACCTTTTGTTTCAGAATTATGCCAATGTTGTGGGC
>RQTK01001943.1:0-26392 GCA_003991915.1 Elysia chlorotica
TTAACTAGGATAAATGTATCTATATCAGCCAAAATAAATGATATAGAACACAAAATAGGAGATTTGCAGTCAATTTCTCATAAAAAATATTCTGGTTAATACAATTGTGAAAAATCTTAGATTAACTCAACAGTCTTTAATATTTAGTGTTAGTTCGCAAGTATTTAGAGTTAAGTCATTTAAGTATACGGCTGATCCATCACTTGTTGCTCCAGGGATGTATTTTTCGGTTATTGTTGCTGCAATTTTAGATGTTGTTTTCTATAATGCATCTGTAACTCTCCTAGAATTGTTGGGGATTTTGATGATTTGTGTGTCTAGTATATTATCTATAGTTAAAAAATAGTAAAAAGGAGAATGATATGGAAAAAACATTAGTTTTAGTGGCGGATTTTATAAATGAGATTGTCGATGAAAAGGGTGCTTTTGGTGTGCATAATGCAGCGAGGGTAAAAGCTGATAAAACGATGCAAAAGGCTAATGAGTTAATCTCATGGGCTAGATCAAAAGATGTGATGATAGCTCATGTTAAAGTGGGTTTTGATGCTGGCTATAGCCTCTGTTCAAAATCTTCACCAATGTTCAAGCAAGCTTCAGAGTATGGTGTTCTAAAGCTTGGAACTTGGGCTACAGAGTTTCATAAAGATATGGATGTTCAAGAGCAGGATGTCATTATTGCTAAGCACAGGGTGAGTGCGCTATATAGTACAAATTTGGAGGTTATACTTCGTGCTAATAATATTTCTAGGGTAATCATATGTGGTGTATCTACTAGTTATGTTGTTGAGTCAACAGTTAGAGAGCTACACGATAGAGACTATAATATAACTGTAATATCAGATGCTTGTAATGCCGCTACACAAGAGTCACATGATGCTAGTTTGGCTGTAATGCAAAGATTGGCAAATATTCAAACTATCTCAGAATTTCTATCTTGAGTTGATTCTTAATATATTCTTTTATCTAGGGCAGAATAATTGACTACACATATAATGTGTTATAATGTAATTACTTTTATAAAGTATGCGGTGTTCTGATTTGCTTATGAAAAGATGTCGACTAAAGCCAGAGGTTCAACAAAGTCTTATATCTAGTTTTGTCCATGGAAAAACTTCACGAGAAGTTGCAAAAGAGATTGGTGTAAATAAAAATACGGTTAGTTTTTATTTTCATAGGTTGCGTGAAATAATATATAAGAACTCTGAAAGTCACGAGTCTGTAATAGAAGATCGCTTGTATAATAAAAAGGTTGGTGAGAGGGTTTCAATATCTCCTTTGTTTTACCTGATTAAATATGGTGATAAGATCCGTATTGGATTATCTCATACAATCAAGAAGAACAAGTTAGCAATAAAAAATGTTGAGAAAAGAGTGTGTAAACACAATGAGTCAAGCACATGTGAAACTAAAGAAATATTTTTTAAATCTATAGACTCTTCAGATTCTAAACTAAATGCAGCAGAGTTTAGACATATGTATGTTGGTAAAGCAGATTGCTGTAATGCTGAATGTTATTGCAATAATACATCAGCACTATCAGAGTTTGGTGAAAGAGTAAAAAAACATCTTAAAAAATACAATGGCATACCAGCAGCAAATGTTCATCTATTTCTTAAAGAATGCGAGTGGATGTTAAACTGTCCAGATGCTCAGCAGAGGCTAACTACTTTAGAGACTTGGGTAAAAGAGTCTGCATAGATATTTTGTGGTTTTATACATTTGTTGGGACTATTTTTAAATCTAATCATAATATCTATTCAAACCTGATTTTTATTGATAATATAGTGTCTCTAATGTAATATTTTAATGTCTAAAAAATTTTCGGGAGAAAAAATGAAAAAATTACTATTATCGTTATCTGCAGTTGTATTATTTGCGTCAACTTCTTTTGCTGCTGATGCAGCTCCTGCACAAGGAAGTCCATATGCATCAATATTAATGCTAGTTGTATTCTTTGCAATCTTTTGGTTTCTACTTATCAGACCGCAACAAAAGAAAAATAAAGAACTTCGTAAAATGCTTTCAGAACTAGCAAAAGGTGATGAAGTTGTAACTACTGGCGGCATGATTGGTAAAATCGTAAAACTAGGTGATTCATTTGCAGAGCTAGAAGTTGCTGAAAATGTTGTAGTAAAAGTACAAAGAGCCGCAGTAGCTAATATATTACCAAAAGGTTCTACTAAAGCTTAATTTAATTCTTTTCTTAAATTTTCTTTCCCCATATAAAGGAATTTCAATGAATCATAATAAAGGAATGCCTGTCAATCAATTTCCACTTTGGAAAAACATATTGATAGTTGTTGTCTTAGCTGTTTGTTTTTTTTATGCATTACCGAATGTTTTTGGTAAAAGTCCAGCATTACAGATATCTTTAAAAGATAGTGATATTACACAAAGTATCTTGCAAAAAGTAGAGAAAGATTTGGCTAGTAATAATATTGTATATAAAACTGCTGTTATATCTGATGATAGAAATAATATATCTATTACATTTGCAACAGTAGAAGAGCAAGCAAAAGCTAAAAAAACTATTCAAGCAGATTTAGGTAAAAACTATGTAGTAGCTATGAATATGTTGTCAAATTCTCCTGCATGGATGGCTGCATTAGGCGCTAACCCAATGAATCTTGGTTTAGACTTGCGTGGTGGTATGTATCTAATGCTTGAGGCTGATACAAAATCTGCTATTAATGCACAGTTAGATAATGATCTAGGTATTATTTTGGCTGCGGCAAATGCCAACAATATAAATATATCTAGTAGTACAAAGTCAGAAGATACATCAAGCTTAAAAGCGCCGAGTAACTATGAGCAAAATGGCTTTGTTGCGATAACTGCTGCTAGTAAAGCTGATCTTAAAAAATTGCTGTCATATATAAATGGTGATTTTAAAAAGAACGATGATAATCAGATAATATATACTGCTAACGGTAATACTATTTACATATCATTTACAGATGCAAAAATGACTCAATTAGAGCAAGGGTCTATCTCTCAGGTTGTAACTGTTATGAGAAATCGTATCAATGCACTTGGTGTGGCAGAGGCTTCTGTTGCTCAAGCAGGCAAGAATCGTGTTGTTATCGAGATACCAGGTTTACAAGATGCTACTCAGGCAAAACAAATCTTGGGTGGGACTTCTACTGCTAATTTCTACCTAGTTAATCCAGTTGCAAATAGACTAGCTACTGAAGAGCA
The DNA here is from genome assembly GCA_003991915.1 of Elysia chlorotica. Taxonomy (NCBI): domain Eukaryota; kingdom Metazoa; phylum Mollusca; class Gastropoda; family Plakobranchidae; genus Elysia; species Elysia chlorotica. The sequence goes on from RQTK01001943.1 coordinate 3,199, forward strand.
AGGTTACAAAGTTTACTCGCTTGATAATGGTAGAGGATATAAGAGCTACTATAGTCTAAAAGGCAATCCTGTGGCTGGTGGAGCTGATATTATCGGTGCAAGTCCATCTATAGATAGACAAAGTGGCACACCAATTGTTATGGTGGAACTAAGTCGTCAGTCATCTAGTAGTTTCAGACAAGCTACTTCTAAGAATGTCGGCAACCCTATGGGTGTAATGCTAGTAAATACTTCTTATGAAAAAGTAACTGGCAAAGATGGCAAAACTAGAAATGTAATTAACAAAACTGAAAAGCTAATCAATGTAGCTACAATTCAGTCTGCTCTAGGTTCGCACTTCCAAATTACAGGTTTAAGCCAGAAAGAAGCTAGTAATTTAGCATTGATGATTAAGTCTGGTTCATTACAAGTTCCTGTACATATTGTTCAAGAGCAACAAATAGGACCAAGTCTTGGTAAAGATAATATTGATAAAGGTATGCTATCTATTGCTGTTGCTTTAGGCTTAGTTATATTGTTTATCTTTGCTTATTACAGAGTGTTTGGTGTTATTGCTAATATTGCTCTGATTATGAACTTACTGATGATTATTGCTGTGATGTCAATTATTCCAGGAGCAACACTAACATTGCCAGGTATTGCCGGTATTGTGTTAAACCTGGGTATGTCGATAGATGGTAATGTACTTATCTTTGAACGAATAAGAGAAGAGATTAGGGCTGGAATGCCTAAGCAAAGTGCTATTCATATTGGTTATGAAAAAGCATTTACAACAATTGTTGACTCAAATATTACAACACTAATTGTAGCTGTGATATTGTTCTTTATAGGTAGTGGAGCTGTTAAAGGTTTTGCTATCACATTGATGATAGGTATTGTTACATCTATGTTTACTGCTGTAACTGTATCGCGTGCAATGACGAATTTTGTCTATGGTAAAAAGAAGAAGTTAGACAAAATTTCTATAGGGATATAATAGGTAGATATAATGGAATTTTTTAAGAAAAAAACACAGATAGACTTTTTGGGTATAAAAAAATATACAACAGCATTTTCTGTGATAATGATCGTAATCTCACTGTTCTTTATATTTACAAAAGGGCTTAATCTTGGTTTAGATTTTACAGGTGGTTATCAGGTTCAGGTTCATGCTTTATCCTCAGAGTCATCTAGCGATATTGAACATCAGTTAACTAAAGGTGGCTTAGCTAATGCTAATGTTACGATGTTTGGTGAGAATGATAACTATCTAATCAAATTTGCACCTAATGAAATCAAAACAAAAGGCAAAGGATTAGAAGACACTCAGCAGGTACTCAAAAAACAGGTTGAATCAGCTATTAATGCTAAGGTTGAAAGTGTTAACTATATAGGCCCTCAGGTGGGTAAAGAGCTAGCTAGTAATGGTGTGCTTGCTATTATCGTGGCTTTGGTGTGCATCCTTATATATATCAGTGCTAGATTTGAAATGAAGTTTGGTGTGAGTGCTTGTATAGCATTATTACATGACCCAATTGTAGTGTTAGGTGTGTTTGCTGCGTTTCAGCTGGAATTTGACCTGACAGTGCTTGCTGCTATATTAGCTGTAATAGGCTACTCGCTTAATGATACTGTGGTTATTTATGATAGGGTTCGTGAAAACTTTAGAAAAATGCGTAAAGCTAGTGTTACTGAAGTTGTTAATACATCAATTAATGATACGCTATCTAGGACAATATTGACTTCTGGTCTAACAATGATCGTGGTGGTTGTATTGTTTGCTGTTGGGGGTAGTTCAGTACATAACTTCTCATTAGCATTAATATTAGGTATTTTAGTTGGTACATACTCATCTATATATGTAGCGGGTGTTATTGCTGTTGCATTAGGATTAAGTAGAGAATCATTACTTCCAAAACAAATCAAACAAGATGATGATCTAATTATCTAAAGATATACAAATTAATCTCTATAGTGTTATAATCTCTAATAACTTATTATTAAAATATTCATAGGAATCATAATGATTAAAAAAACAATACTTGCTGTATCTGCATTAACTATGCTTAGTGGTGCATTATATGCGAACAACGCACCTACTACTGTTAGTAAACAAGATGTCGTGATAGCGCAAATATATACTACAAACGATGTTAAATCTCCTGTAGCTGAAGTGGTTAAGTTATCAAATCGTGATAACTATAATATATTTTTCTGTCAGCCTGATAACTGGTGTAAAGTTGTTAATAGAACAAATGGCAATGTTGGTTGGGTTAATCTTGATGATTTACAAAAAACAGTTAAGAAAGAGCAATCAGAGAGAAATTATGATTCTGAAATAATCAAGCAAGTTGTTGAGTATAATAGAATGCAGGATCAAAAAATAATGCAGCTTGAAGGCGTGATTTTAAGAATGCAAAAAGATTTTGCTATGGCTTTGCAGTCACAACAGCATCAAATCAGCCAACTTCAAAAAACTATATACTCGTAATTTGAATTATTAGGTATACACGGTATGTCAAATAAAGATTTACTGCCAGTAGTTAAAAAAAAGAATTACCCGGTTAAGTCAAAAAGTCTGCCTGTAGTATCTGATAATAGTCTTTCTTCATATCTCAATTTTGTTAATAGTCTACCTATTCTTACTTTAGAAGAAGAACAGGAATTAGCAAAAAAATACAAATACCAAAAAGATATTGATGCAGCACAACAGTTAGTTCTATCACATCTAAGATTTGTAACAAAGATTGCTCGTAACTTTTCTGGTTATGGTTTATCTGTTGCTGACTTAATTCAAGAGGGTAATATTGGTCTAATGAAAGCAGTAACACGCTTTGATCCAGATCAAGGTTATAGATTTGTTTCTTTTGCTGTGCATTGGATAAAGGCTGAAATGAATGACTATGTTATAAAGAATTGGAAAATAGTCAAGGTCGCTACCACAAAAGCCCAGCGGAAGTTGTTTTTTAATTTGCGCAGTAGTAAAAATAGACTTGGCTGGTTAAGTGCCGAAGATATCAAGCAGTTAGCTTTAGAGTTAGGTGTAAAGGAGCAAACTGTTGTTGAGATGGAGCAAAGAATGTGTCAAGGTGATGCAAGTCTAGATTTACCATACAAAGATGATGAAGGTGAAAATACATCTCAACAGAGTTTATATCTTGAGGATAAGTCTTCAAATATAGAGCATCAAATAGTCGAAAAAGACTATCAGGATAACTTTAAGAAAATAGTTAAAGATGTGATGGATAAGCTAGATACTCGTACAAAAGATATTATTATGTCACGTTATCTTTTAGATACCAAAGCTACTTTGCAGGATTTGGCAGCAAAATACAAGATATCAGCAGAGCGAGTTCGTCAAATAGAAGAAGAAGCATTGCAAAAAATTAAAAAAGCACTCAAAAATGGCGTATAGTTTTTAAACATTAAAATTAAGTGTATCAAGCGGTTGACTTAAAATCTCGAATAAGTATAATATTGTTCTAGGTCGGGCTGTTAGCTCAGTCGGTAGAGCAGTTGGCTTTTAACCAATTGGTCACAGGTTCGAATCCTGTACAGCCCACCAACCATTTCCTCTTAAATTCTGAGTTAAATCTTTTTTGTTAAAATTCACGTTCATGTTAGGTAGTTTTAATCATTAGTAATTTAGCGCTTTAATGATCTGTTTTTATTGCTAATTGATTTAGATACTAATATTATAAGTATAATTAGTATCTTAAATACCATATAATTAAATGAAGGATTTTATACCTCTTAATATATCTAAGCTTGATAGGGTAGTTTCACTTGATGGCTCAAAAAGTATTTCAAACCGAGTTCTTATTGTTGCTGCAATGTCGGAAGGCAATACGCAGTTTTATAATGTCCCTAATAGTGCAGATGTATTAGCTTGTGTTCAAGCCTTAAGAGATCTTGGGTATGACATTGAGCATGATCAAGAATCAAAAAAGCTTAAGATTACTGGCTGTGATGCTGAATTTGTAAATAAAAAAGCTAAAATATTCTGTAATGAATCTGGAACACTTACAAGATTTATTATACCTATGTGTGCAATACAAGCATCAGGTGAATATCATATATATGCTAAACCTAGAATGATGGAAAGACCTATCACCGACTTATTAAAACCACTAACAGAGCTGGGTATGTCAGCTGAATTTCATAACAAGAAAAATTCTTTACCAATGACTATACATGCTAATGGTTTGGTTGGTTCTAGTATAGCAGTTGATGGTAAGAAGAGTTCGCAGTTCGCATCTGGACTATTAATGTCTGGTGTGTTTATGGATGAAGGACTTTGTCTAAACTCGTTGTCTGATCATAAGCAACCATATTTGGAAATGACAGCTAAAGTAATGAAAGAGTTTAGTGTAGATGTAAATATTGAAAACAACATATATAAGGTCTCAAAATCTAAATATATCTCTCCAGGAGAGTATGTGATAGAGCCTGATGCTTCGACAGCATCATACTTTTGGGCATATGCAGCCATTACAGGAAATACTGTAAAAGTAATGAATATTACAAAAAATTCTAAACAAGGTGATATTAAGTTCTTAGAAGTACTTGAAGACATGGGCTGCGTAGTTAACTACTATGACGATGGTATAGAGGTTAAAGGCCGTAAATATATTAAAGGAGTTAAGGTTAATATGCGTAATTTCTCTGATACGTTTATGACTTTGGCTGCTATAGCTTGTTTTGCAGATAGTGACACACATATTGATGGTCTAAGCCACACTAGGGGACAAGAATCAGATAGAGTTTCTGCTATGGAAGAGGGTCTTAAAAAATTAGGGATCTATGTTAAAACTACGAAAGATTCTATGATGATTTCGCCATCTAGAAGTAATCTGCGAGCAGCTGAGGTTGATAGTTATAATGATCATAGAATAGCTATGTCACTAGCACTGTTAGGCCTTAGAAAAGAAGGTGTGATTATTAATGATGCTCAAGCTGTCTCTAAAACATGTCCTGATTACTTTGATAGAATGCGAGCTTTAGTTGGAACTTGCTAAATGGCAGACAAACATAGAGTTATTCTAAGGTATTTAAAATACAGGTGGCATAAGAAGACTCTTGTTATTTCTAAAGAAGCAGATGACTGCTTTTACAAAATACACTCCCTAGGTTTAGTTAATTGCTCAGCATATTTAAAGGTTGAAAAGAAGTTTGGTTGTGTATTTGATATGGAACTATGGCCATTTGATCATAAAAACTTTGACCTAATTATTCTTGATGATGCAATACCTTCTAAATTAACCAATAAATCCATGAAGTCATTACTGTCTCAGTTACATTTCTGTCTTGCAGATGACGGAGAAGTTATAGTTGCAGGTGGAGGCGATATTAGGGGTTATTCATTAATATCAAAATTTATATCAAATGGATTTTTTAGTAAAAAAGTAGAGTTAATTCATCCTAGTGAAAGCTACTATTTTAATGTACTAAAAAGTTTTATAACATATAACTATGTTGCGATATTTAAAAAGGATAGGCTTTTTAAATTTGATGGAGTAGACATAGTAAAGATATTAAGTAAAAGAAAATCGTTTAAACCGTGTATGAATGCAAATATGAATAATTCTGGAGTTGATAATTATAATGAGTGATTTTATAGTCGAAGCATATACAGATGGTGCATGTAAGGGTAATCCAGGTGTAGGCGGTTGGGGTGCAACTCTAACCTATAAAAATATCACAAAAGATATATATGGCGCTGAAAAAGATACTACTAATAATAGAATGGAGCTAATGGCTGCAATCAAGACCTTAGAAAGTCTAAAAAAAACGTGCAAAATAAAGATTTATACTGACTCTAAGTATTTGCAGAATGGTATAAATCAGTGGTTAGATGGTTGGAAAGCAAATGGTTGGAAAACAAGTGCTAAAAAAGATGTGAAAAACAAAGACTTGTGGCAGGCATTAGATAAATTGACGAGTAGTCATGATGTAACATGGGCTTGGGTCAAAGGCCATAGTGGTAATGCTGGTAATGAAAGGGCTGATGAGTTAGCAAATAAAGCAATTTTTGAGCTTATAGGAAGATAGCATATGGAAAATCTAAGTCATAAAAAAATATTAGTGTTATACACTGGTGGTACTATTGGCATGATAACTACTGAAAAAGGTTATGATGTTGAAAAGGGTTACTTAACCAAAACTATAGAAAATCTTAGAGATTTTTATGATTATAATATGCCGACTTTTGTAATCAAAGAGTACAATAATCTAATTGATTCATCAAATATAAGACCTAAAAGTTGGGTTACTCTATCGCTAGATATTATTAAGAACTACGATGACTATGACGGTTTTGTTATTTTACATGGCACAGACACATTAGCTTATACAGCATCTGTGTTATCTTTTATGTTGGGAGATATCCAAAAACCTGTAATTGTTACAGGCTCTCAAATACCTATTTCTAAAATTAGATCTGATGCAATTTCAAATATATTAAATAGTCTAATATTTGCATGTAGTGACAAAATCAAAGAAGTTTGTGTTTACTTTAATCAAAAGCTACTTAGAGGAAATAGAACTACTAAAATTAGTGCTTCGGATTTTGAAGCTTTTGCATCACCAAACTATCCTCCGCTTGCGAAAGTTGGTATAAATATTGATATTAAAGAAAATCGTTTATGGCAAAGACAGCTTAGTAATAAAATACCACATCTTGAAGCGCTAGGAATACCAAAAATTGCAATATTGAATGTGTTTCCTGGAATGGATGCAGAGATTTTAGAGACTATTTTAGAACCGCCACTACAAGGTTTGATTCTAAAAACTTATGGTGCAGGTAATATGTCTAGTGATGTTGCATTCAGGGAGATACTTTCTAAAGCAAATAAAAGAGGCGTTGTGATAGTTAATTGTACTCAGTGTATGTACGGAGGAGTAACTATGGGTACGTACAAGGCATCTGATGGGCTTGTGCAGGCGGGAGTTGTTTCTGGTAGAGATATGACAGATGAGGCTGCATTGGGTAAGCTTTTTTATTTACTTAGTCAAAAAGATCTTAGTCAAGAAGAGGTTAAAGAAGCTTTTGATGTTAGCCTACAAGGAGAGGTTACAATCTAAAAAAACATTTTTATTGATGAAATTTTGAAAATAGTATGTTAAATTAAGTGAAGAATAATTCGTGTAACAAAATTGAGGTAATATGATGAGCAATATTAATGAGCTAATTGAAGGTAACAGAGCTTGGGCTAAAGAAATTGAAAAAACTAATCCTGGTTTTTTTGAGGTATTATCAAAAGGTCAGTCTCCTGAGTATCTATGGATAGGATGTTCTGATAGTAGAGTTCCTGCAAGCCAAGTTTGTGGCTTGATACCTGGTGAAGTTTTTGTACACCGTAATATTGCAAATGTTGTTTCACTAACAGATCTTAACTGTTTATCTGTGTTACAGTTTGCTATTGAAGTATTAAAAGTTAAAAAAATAATAATATGTGGTCACTACGCATGTGGTGGTGTAGAAACTGTTGTTAATGATAAGAGTTATGGTCTTATTGATAACTGGTTAACATCTATTCATGAAGTTAAAGAGCAAAATTTAGAATTTATAAAAGAAACTTTATCTCATTTATCTCATAACGAAGATGAGTATACTAAAAAGAAAGTAGATATGATGTGTGAACTAAATGCATTACACCAAGCACTAAATTTATGTAAAACAACAGTAGTAAGAGATGCTTGGAGCAAAAAAGGTCTTAACTTTACTGTTCATGCTGCTATTTATGGAGTTGGTGATGGTAAGCTTTATGAGATTGGCGGCGGTGTTGGTTCTAGAGAAGAAATGAATACTGTATATGCAGAAGCAATTGAGACTATTAGAAGTAGATACTCTGCTAAATAAAATTCTGTTATTTTGATCGTTAAAGTCTTATCTAAATAATTTATAAATTCTTTCATTTCAAGTTTTTATTCAATAGCTTATAAAATATAAATAAAACCGCAGATGTTATGAGCCCTACAATAGCTAATGCAACTACAGGCTTATCACTGATTTGGTCTGTAAGCATATCAATCGATTCAAAAAGAGTATAGATTGCAAAAAAGAACATTACTGCTGATTTGAATTGCTTGCCTTTAAACAGTGCTAATACAGATAAGATTAGAGTGCTTAATTCAAAAATTCCTATCTGAAATACAGCAGGAGTGTAAATCCATCCTTGAAATTTACTAGTCTGAACACCATATAGTAAAAAAGCAGAACTATTCATTAAAGTTATCAAACATACGTTTATAACTAAGAAGTAGTTTGCATATAATGTAACACTATGTTTGTTATAGGTTATGGTTGAATGCAAAAAAGCTAAAATAAAAGGTGATATCAGTAGACAGATATTTATTGTAAGTATTACCATCAAATAATGAGAGTTAAATTAAATTAGTTGAATTTTACATTAGAATTATGGGGTTGTCATATATTTATAAGATAAACATATAGACAATCTGTTATATCATAGTTAAAATTTGCTAGATAGAATTTGTTAAATAAATAAAATAGGAAAATATAATGCAAGTCACTGTAGAAAGCAAAGAAGGTATAAACTGTTCTTTATTAATAGAAGTTCCTGCTAATGAGATTGATAGCGTAGTAGAAAATAGAATCAAGCAAACTGCTAAAAACATCAAATTAGATGGTTTTAGACCAGGTAAAGTACCTGCTAGCTTAGTTAAGCAAAAGCATGGTGAGCAAATTCGTATGGAAGTGATTTCTGATATTATCCCTCAAAAATACACTAAGGCTATCCAAGACGAAAAACTAGCAGTAGCTGGTATTGAAATTGATCTTAAAGATAACAAAGCAGGTGAGCCTCTTAGGTTTGTAGCTAATCTTGAGTTATTCCCTGAGTTTGAAGTATCTGGTTTTGATAAGATTCAAGTTAAAAGACCAGTTGTTGAGTTAGGTGATAAAGAAGTTAAGCAAATGATTGCAAACCTTAGAAAGCAATTAGCTACATTCAAAGATGTTGAAAGAGCTGTACAAACTGATGACAAAGTAGTGATTGATTTTGTTGGTAAACTTGATGGTGAAGTATTCGAAGGTGGTTCTGCTGCTGGATCTGAAATTGTGATCGGTTCTGGTCAAATGATACCTGGCTTTGAAGATGGTATTATTGGTATGTCTAAAGATCAAGAAAAAACTATAACGGTTACTTTCCCTGGAGATTACCAAAATAAAGATCTTGCTGGCAAAGAAGCACAATTTGATATCACTGTTAAAAATATTCAAGAAGCAGAGCTACCAGAAATCGATGAAGAGTTTATCGCTAAGTTTGGTGTGAAAGGCGGTGTTGATACTTTTGAAGCAGAGATTAAAGAAAATATGGATCGTGAACTTAAGTTCATTCTTCAAAGAAAAGTCAAAGAGCAAGTATTTAATGGTTTAAGAGAAATTGCTGAATTTGATGTGCCAAAAGCTTTAATTAAAAGAGAAATAGATGCAGCTAAGCAAAATCTTGTTAGACAAATGGGTGGAGCTCAGCAAAACTTTGATGTTAATCAATTACCTGATAACTTATTTGAAGCAAATGCTAAGCAAAAAGTTGCGACAAGTCTTGTTTTAGATAATGTAATGTCTGCTCAGAAGTTTGAAGCGACTGATGCTGATGTTGATGCTTTATTAGAAGAGATCGTTCAGGCTTATGAAGATCCAGCTAAAACAAAAGAAGAAATTAAGAAAAATGAAAAAGAGATCAATAACTTAAAAGCAGTAGTTATAGAAAATAAACTAACTGATTGGGTTCTTGGTCAAGCTCAGGTAACTGATCAAGAAGAAGATTTCTTCGAAGTTATCAAACAAAACATGCAAGCACAACAAGCAGGTTTTTAATTTACCCTAACTAGAGGTATAAAATTTAATTATGATTACTAATAATTTAGTTCCTACAGTCATTGAGAAGAGTGCATCAGGTGAAAGAGCCTATGACATCTATTCTCGATTGCTAAAGGAAAGAATAATTTTTCTAAATGGTGAAGTTAATGACCATTCAGCTAATCTAGTTATAGCTCAACTACTATTTCTAGAGTCTGAAGATCCTGATAAAGATATATTTTTGTATATAAACTCTCCTGGTGGTATGGTTACAGCTGGTATGGGGGTTTATGATACTATGCAGTTTATCAAGCCAGATGTTAATACTATATGTATTGGCTTAGCTGCAAGCATGGGCTCGCTATTATTGACAGCTGGTGCTAAAGGTAAGCGTTATAGTCTACCCAATTCAGAGATTATGATTCATCAGCCATTAGGTGGTTTCAGAGGTCAGGCTTCTGATATTGAGATTCATGCAAACAATATTCTACGTATCAAAGAAAGACTTAATAGAGTTATATCTAATCATACTGGTCAGCCGTATGAAAAAGTTGTCAAAGATACTGATAGAGATAATTTCATGATGGCTGAAGATGCTAAAAAATATGGTCTTATTGACCATGTTATTGAATCTAGATCAGCTCTAATCAAGTAAATATAATTTAAAAGGTTTAATCTTAAATATGTCAAAAGTTCTATACTGTTCTTTTTGTGGCAAATCTCAACAAGAAGTAAAAAATATTATCGCTGGTAGAAACGGCAACATTTGTAATGAGTGTGTTGATAAGTGTTCAAATAAGATAGGTACAAGCTTGGAGTCTTCAATAGAAGAACTTAGTTTTGATAAACTACCAAAGCCAATCGAAATCAAAAAGCATCTTGATGAATATATCATCGGTCAAGATAATGCAAAAAAAGTAATGGCTGTGGCTGTATACAATCACTATAAGAGAATTACTACTAAAGTTGATGAAAATGATGATACAGAGCTTAAAAAAAGTAATGTATTACTTATCGGTCCAACAGGCTCTGGTAAGACTTTATTTGCACAAACTTTAGCTAGATATTTAAATGTGCCATTTGCTATAGCTGATGCTACTACATTGACAGAGGCTGGTTATGTTGGTGATGATGTTGAAAATATTATTGTTAGGTTGTTGCAGAATGCAGAGTTTAATGTAGAGAAAGCAAAAAAAGGCATAATCTATATTGATGAGATCGATAAAATTGCTAGAAAATCAGAAAGTGCTTCTATAACTCGAGATGTTTCTGGAGAAGGTGTTCAGCAAGCTCTATTAAAGCTAATAGAGGGAACTGTGTCTTCTGTGCCACCTAAGGGTGGTCGTAAGCACCCAAATCAGGAGATGATTGAAGTAGATACTACCGATATATTGTTCATTTGTGGCGGAGCTTTTGCAGGTATTGAAAAAACTGTGAAACAAAGAATGGATAAAGTTAGTATTGGTTTTAATGCTGACATAGTTAAACAAACATCTGAACAAGATACTGAAAAGCTAATGCATAAAGTAGAGAGTGAAGATTTAACTAGATATGGCTTGATTCCAGAGTTAATCGGTAGATTGCCTGTGTTGACCGTTTTAAATTCATTGACTGAATCTGATCTTGTTAGAATTTTAACAGAGCCAAAAAATGCTTTAGTTAAGCAATATAATAAATTATTTAAACTTGATGATATTGATATTGAGTTTACAAAAGAAGCATTAGCAGAAATAGCTAAACTTGCTATAGCTAAAAAAACTGGAGCTAGAGGTTTAAGAACTATTTTAGAAGGAATCCTTTTAGAATTGATGTTTTATCTGCCATCTAATCAAGATATTACAAAAGTAACAATTGATGAAAAAGCTGTTAAAGGCGAGCATGATGCTATTTTAGTTACAAAAAATAATGAAACAAAATTACTTAAAGATATAATCTAATCTAAATTTACAGGAGTGTAAAATCTATGACAAATGTTTTAAGTGTAGTTCCTGTTGTCCCTTTAAGAGATGTTGTTATATATCCTACAATGACTATGCCTCTTAATGTAGGTCGTAAAAAGTCTGTTCAAGCTGTCAAAGAATCATCAAATAACTATAATAGCTATATCTTATTAGCTACTCAAAAATATGGTTCTAGTAACGGCGATTCAGCTGAAAATATATATCAAACTGCAACACTTGCTAAAATTATACAATTAATGAAACTACCAGATGGTACATTGAAAATAATAGTAGAAGGTATCTCTAAACAAAAGGTCTCTAAATATTATGAAGAAAATAATTGTATATATGCAAATCTTATAGATAGTGTTGATGTTGAAGAAGATACTACAGAAGATGGTTCTGATAAAGAATTAAAGGCGATATTGCTATCTATTTCTAATTCACTCAAAAAGTTTGTAGAAATTGGTAATAAAGTTAGCAAAGAAGTCTTAGCAACAATGATTGGTGCTGATAAGTCGGATAGATTTATCTATGAAGTTGCATCAGTTTTAAACTCTGATATTTCTAAAAAGCAAAAAATCTTAGAAGCTAATGATATAAAAACTAAGGCTATGTTATTGTTAACTTGCTTAGAAGAAGAATTAGAGATACTTGAAATTAAAGCAAAAATCAAAGAAAGAGTAAGAGAGCAAGTAGATAAGAATCAGAAAGAATATTATCTAAATGAGCAGGTCAAAGCTATCTATAAAGAATTAGGTGAGACAGATGAGGAGTCTGAAGTTTCTAATATCAAAAATAGAATTGAAAAGACAAAAATGTCTGAAGAAGCTAAAGAAAAATGCTTGAAAGAATTAAAAAAACTTAAAGCAATGCCACCTTCATCATCTGAATCGGCTGTATCTAGAAACTATATTGAGACTGTACTTTCGCTGCCATGGGGTAAGCGTACTAAAGTTAAAAAAGATATAATACTTGCTGAGAAAGTTTTAGAAAAAGATCATTACGGTATCAGAAAAGTTAAAGAGCGCATATTAGAGCATTTAGCAGTTCAGATAAAAAAAGATACTAATACTAAAGCACCAATACTTTGTTTGGTAGGTCCTCCTGGTGTTGGTAAAACATCTATTGGTCAATCTATAGCTAGAGCTACTGGTCGTGAATATGTGCGTATGGCTCTTGGTGGTGTGCGCGATGAGTCTGAAATCAGGGGTCATCGTCGTACATATATTGGTTCTATGCCTGGTCAAATTATTCAAAAGATAATTAAGGCTAAAACAGAGAATCCATTATTCTTGTTAGATGAAATTGATAAGATTTCTTCTGATTATAGAGGCGATCCATCAGCTGCATTGTTAGAGGTTTTAGATCCAGAGCAAAATAACTCATTTAATGATCATTATTTAGAGTTAGATTATGATCTATCAAAAGTTATGTTCGTTGCAACTGCAAACTCATTAAATATAGATCCAGCGTTGCGTGATAGATTAGAGATTATTGATTTATCTGGCTATACAGAGCTTGAAAAGCAAGCTATTGCAAAACAGTATCTTATTCCTAAAGCATTAGAAAATAATGGCTTGACTAAAAAGGAAATAAACTTCAGTCCGGCGGCTGTTTTAGATATTATCAGATATTATACTAGAGAGGCAGGTGTCAGAAACTTACAGCAAAAAATAAATAGTGTATGTCGTAAGGCAGTAAAGAACATCTTAAAAGATGATGGTTGTAAAAAAGCATCAATCACACAGAAAAATCTAAATGAGTATTTAGGTGTGCAAATGTATGATTATGGTATCAAAAACCTTACACCAAAAGTTGGCCAGGTAACAGGTCTTGCCTGGACATCTGTGGGTGGTGAGCTATTAACTATCGAAGCATTAGCAATGCCAGGTAAAGGTAAAGTAAAATATACTGGCCAGCTTGGCGATGTAATGAAAGAGTCAATAGATGCGGCATTTAGTGTTGTGCGTTCAATTTCTCAAGAGTACGATTTAGCAGAAGATTTCTATGAGAAAAAAGATGTACATGTGCATGTGCCCGAAGGAGCTACTCCAAAAGATGGCCCTAGTGCTGGTATTGCTATGACAACAGCTTTAGTTTCTGTATATGCAAACAAGCCAGTTAGAAATGATATTGCCATGACTGGTGAAGTAACTCTTCGAGGAGATGTATTACCAATAGGAGGTTTAAAAGAGAAGCTTTTAGCTGCTTTAAGAGGCGGAATTACTGAAGTTTTGATACCAAAACAGAATGTTAAAGACCTGGCCGATATTGATGTGCAAATAACAGAGAAGTTGCAAATTACGCCTGTAAGTAGCATAAAAGAGGTATTATCTAAGGTTTTTTAATGTTTTAGTGTTGAAATCTATAATTTTTAATGCTATAAACTATCTGAAAGCTTTTAAAAGTTTATAAACCAAAGGAGTTAAATATGAATAAAAGTGAATTAGTAAGTGCTATCGCTAAAGAAGCTGATGTAACTAAAGAAGTTGCTAACAAAACATTAGATGCAACTATTGAGTCTATTACAAAAGCTCTTAAATCTGGTGATAGCGTAACGTTAGTTGGTTTTGGTACTTTCATGGTAAAAGAAAGAAGTGCTAGAGAAGGTAGAAATCCTAAAACTGGTGAAACTATCCAAATCGCTGCATCAAAAGTACCTAGCTTCAAAGCCGGTAAAGGTCTTAAAGACGCAGTAAAATAGTAAATAAAGTCATGTTTTAATGATTTTTTTTAAAGGCATGCCTAACGGTGTGTTTTTTTTTTATCTATAATATCTATAATTAAATTAGATATTAATAAAAAGGTATCACAAAATGCTTCAATCTTTTAATGATAGATTAAAAGGACCCTTTACTTGGGTTATAGTTATTGGAATTAGTATTATATTTGTTGTTACAGGTATGGGCTATTTTTTTGCAAATGTAGGATCTAGCGGATCATATGCTGCAAAAGTTGGCGATGAAGAGATCAGTATTAACCAATTTCAAAGATATGCTGCAAATGCAACAACAAAACAAGATAAGATGCAGGTTCTTAGCTATCTTGTTGATCAGTATATGTTTATAGCTGATGCAGATAGACAACATATTGATGTGTCGACTCTTTCATTACAGTCAGCAATTTTCAGTGATCCGATATTTTTTGGTGAAGATGGTAAGTTTTCGAGTGATAAACTAAATCAAATAGCTAAAAATGTTGGTGGCATGGCTAATTTAGAAGCTATGATTAGTCAAAATGTAAAAGCTACTATCATACCTAGAAATATATCAATAACTTCATTTATGACAAAGTCAGAAGATACTACTCTAGAAAAGCTTTATTCGGTTAATAAAAACATTAACTATCTGATGATATCTCCTAAAACTATTGAGTCATCAATAAAACCTACAGATAATCAGTTAACAGATTATTTTGCTAAACATTCACAAGAGTATGTAGCTCCAGCAACAGCAAAAATCCAATACACTGTAGTATCTAAAGATGATTTTATTGATGGCGTTAAAGTTACTGATGCTCAGATAAAAACTTATTATGATAATAATATGGACTTGTTTACAAGTTTTGATGCTACTACAAAAGCAAGTATTACTAAAATCCTAAAAAATAGACAAGCATTACAAAACTATCAACAATTTATTCAAAGTATTGATTCTCAGATTTATCAAAAACTATCTGCAAATAAAAATGTTACATTTAAAACTGCTGACTTATTAGATAATAGTTTAACAACTATTAGTGGTATACCGAATGCAGTATTCTTTGAGAGAAATGATAAATACGGTGTTGTACCAGCATCAGATTCACAGACTGTAGTATATCAAATACTAAATAAAACTAAGTCTCACAATCAGAGCTTATCAGAAGTTAAAGCTAAAGTTTCACAAAACTATATAGCTGAGCAGTCAATTGTTGAAGCAAACAAGCAAGCAGTAACAAGTCTTACTAATTTGCAAGCAGGTAACAAGCTAAGTGTTAAACTTACTAATGCTGATGTGGATAGAAATACTACTAATTTACCAAAAGGCTTTGTAGATGAAGTACTTTCTAACGGTAATAATCAATATTATGAGTATCAAGACGCTAATAATGATATTTATATCTATAAAGTAGCTAAAGTAACATCTTCTGATACTGCTACATCGAAAGCTCCTGCAGAGGTAGTTAATGCATTTAAAAATTCTGAGTTAGAATATTATTTAGCAACAATCGACAAGCAAATACCGGTTAAAATCAACAATAGCATATTATAATGTCTCAGTATATTTATGGTTTAGCTGGTCCTACAGCCTCAGGTAAAACCTCTCTATCTATATCTATTGCAAAAAAGATAAATGCTGAAATTATTAGTGTAGACTCATCTTTGGTTTATAAAGATATGAATATAGGTACAGCAAAGCCAACAACTAAAGAGATCGACGGTATCAAACATCACCTTATTGACATTATATCCCCGGAAGAAACTTTTTCAGTTGCTGATTTTATTAGTTCTGTAAACTATCTAAAAGATGAGATTATGCAAAGAGGCAAAAATGTTTTACTTGTTGGTGGTACGATGCTTTATTTTAAAGGATTGATCGAGGGTCTTACCGAATTACCTGAAAGCAACGATGATATTCGTAATACATTAAATTTGGAGTGTAAGGCTAAAGGGTTGGACTATCTATATAATCAGTTAAAAAGATTTGATCCAGAGTCCGCACAGAAAATAAATCAAAACGACCAACAAAGAGTATTTAGAGCATTGGAAGTTATAATGATTTCTGGTAAAAAATATTCAGAAATGGTTAGAGAATCAAAAATTGGTGGAATAGGTGAACAATTAAAACTATGTGCTATAGTTCCAGAGAATAGAAGTTTGTTGCATAAAAATATAGAAATAAGATTTAACCAAATGCTTTTAGATGGTTTTCTTGATGAGATTAAAATTTTGAGAGCTAAATATCCATCATTAACAAAAGAAACAACATCTATGAGAAGTGTTGGCTATAGACAGGCCTTTGAGTATCTTGATAATGAAATATCATATGAAGAGTTTATGATGAAAGGTGTTGCAGCTACGAGGCAACTAGCTAAAAGACAACTAACATGGCTGAGAAATTGGCCACATAAGATCAACTTTATTGAAATGGAAAGTGATTATAAGTTAGAACAAGCACTTAAGATATTTCTCTAAGTAGTTGTGTGGTATTTTTTTGAGGCTTAACTCACTTAAAATAAATTTGCCCAAGCCGATAAATCTTGTTAGAATATGCCCTAAGTTTAATTGTTAAACTTGATAAAAAAATAATAATAAAAAAATAATTAAAAGGAAGTGAAACAATGTCTAGAATATCATCTCTACAAGACCCGTTCTTGAATGCCCTAAGAAAAGAAAAAATCAGTGTATCAGTTTACTTAGTAAATGGTATTAAACTACAAGGTCAAATCGAAGCATTTGATCAATTTTGTATCGTACTTAGAAATACTGTAAACCAAATGGTTTATAAGCATGCTATTTCTACTATAGTACCTGCTAAAAGTGTAAGAATGGTTTATAGCTCGTTTAATCCATACCATCAGAATTCTCAAGAAGATAATGATGAGTCTGTAGAAGAACTTCATACAGAAGATCTTGAAGTTCAAGAATCAAACGACTAATTATTTCTTATCTTTTTCTTTATTAATTCCATTCTGGAGTAATATCAATGGAATTTTTCGAATCATATGCTGCAGGTAGTAGATGTCTACTTGTAAACGTGCATTTTAAATCTCGTCGCTTTTCATTCTTAAATGCTGATTTGTCAGAGCTTGTAGGACTTGTTCTATCTGCTGATAAAGAAGTGGCTGAGACTATGGATTTTCAACATACAGAACCAGAAAATAAATATCTATGCGGTCTAGGCAAGATGGAGCTGATTAAGCAAAAACTTGATGAGACAGAAGCTGATCTGGTTGTTTTTAACCATCCACTTAGCCCATCTCAGGAGCGTAATATTGAAAAATATTTAGAGTGTAAAGTTCTAGATAGAACTAGGTTGATCCTAGAAATTTTTTCTCTTAGAGCCAAAACCCATGAAGGTAAGTTACAAGTGGAGCTAGCACAGCTAAATTATCAGTCAACTAGACTTGTTAAGGGTTGGACTCACTTAGAGCGTCAGAAGGGTGGTATCGGTGTGCGTGGTGGCCCAGGTGAGACTCAGCTAGAGATCGATAGAAGACTTATTCGCCAAAGAATAAAACAAATTGATCAAAAACTAGAGAAAGTTACAAATCACCGTCACTTGAGTAGATCATCAAGGCGTAAGAATAATGTATTAACTATCTCGTTTGTTGGTTATACAAATGCAGGTAAATCAACATTATTTAATAAAATTAGTAATGCAGATGTTTTAGTTAAAGACCAGCTGTTTGCAACTCTAGATCCAACATTGCGTAATGTAAATGTACCAAAGCTTGGTGATGTTATATTTTCTGATACTGTGGGATTTATTAAAAACCTTCCACATGATCTAGTTGAAGCTTTTCATGCAACATTAGAAGAGGCGATAGAGTCAGATCTACTGGTTCATGTTATTGATTATGCAGATGAGGATTATAAAAGCTACATTGAGCAAGTTAATAAGGTTTTAAAAGAAATAGGTGTTGGTGATAAGCCAATGATATGTGTTTATAATAAAATAGATAAGCTTGATAATGTGGAGCCTAATCTAATTGAGCATGATGAGCAAGATGCTAATGTAGCTTCTAGAGTTTATTTGTCAGCACATACTGGAGAGGGTATCGATCTATTTTACAAAGCATTAGCTGAGTATTTTAATAAAACATGGATTAGTGAAACATTAGAATTGCCAATTGAGCTATCTAAAATTAGATCAAAAATGTATGATTTAGGTGTGATAGATAGTGAAAGTGTATCAGAGAATGGGAGTTATATTTTAAAAATAAATATAGCAGAATCAGATTTTGAGAATTTCAATAGAGATTTTGATGTGAATCTAGAAGATTATTTTGTATAAAACTATAGGTGAAAAATATAAATGATTGAAAAGTTAAAAAAACGATGGTTCTGGAGCAAAAATTCAGAACAGGGTGGACCTCCTGATTTAGAGGAAATGATCAAAAAATTCTTCTTTAAAAAGAAAAAAGGATCAGACTCTAATGATAATGAAAGCATCTATTCTAAAAATGCTGGAAATGGCAATAATAGAAATAATAATGGTAGTGAGCTAACATCACTACCTTTTGGTAAGATTGCAGCAGGTATTGGTGTGGTTTTAGTTGCAGGTTGGGTAGCTTTTGGTTTTTATGTAATACAACCAGCTGAGAAAGCTGCCGTTTTAAGATTAGGAAAATTTTATAAAATAGAGAGCTCTGGTCTGCACTGGCACCCGATAGGTATCGATAAGGTTATCAAAGAAAATGTACAAGAACTTAAAACGGTTTCTTTACAGCGTGATATGCTAACTTCTGAAGAAAATATTGTTCATGTATCATTTACAGTTCAGTATAAGATATCAAATATTGAGGATTTTTTGTTTGCAAATACAGACCCATCAGAACTTTTAAATCAGTCATTAGAGAGTGCAGTGAGACAAGTTATTGGTGAGAGTAATCTTTCTGATATTCTAACTACTGAAAGAGCATCTATCGCTACTAAAGTAAAAGTTGAAATGGAGGCATTATTAGCGCGTTATAAATCTGGTATTTATGTTAGTGATATGATCATGCAACCAGCACAAGCACCAGATGCAGTCAAAGATGCATTTGATGATGTGATCAAAGCTAGAGAAGATAATGTTAGGTTACAAAATGATGCTGAATCATATGCAAATAGAGTTATTCCTGTTGCACAAGGTAACGCACAAAGAATTATAGATCAAGCAAATGCGTATAAGCAAAAAGTTGTATTAGAAGCACAAGGATCTATTGCTCAGTTTACACATTTACTACCAATTTATAAGAAAACACCAGATATTATTACAAATCAAATGTATTTTGATACTGTCTCAGATGTGCTTCAACACAATAAAGTTTTTATAATTGATGGTGAAGGTGCAAAGAATATATTTTATGGTCTTGATGGTGCTAACAAACAAGCGCTAGTGTCAAATATAAATAGTGGGAGTAACTAAGACATGCAGAAGTTTTTAAAGATATTCTTAGTTATAGTTGTGCTATTAATTGTTGTACTTTTTAGCTCAAAATTTATTGTTAAGCAAGGTACAGAGTCTGTAATTTTGAGATTAGGTGAGCTTGTAACAGATAGCAAGGGTGATGTTATAGAGTACAAACCAGGTATTCATGTAAAAATTCCATTTGTTGATAGTGTGCAGAACTATGATATGAGAAATAGAGTTTTAACTACAGACTCATCTCGTGTTGTTACTAAAGAGAAAAAAGATGTTTTAATTAATGCTTATGTTGTCTGGAGAATTAGTAATATCTCTACATTCTTTACAAGTACAAGTGGGCAGGTGTACAGAGCAGAAACACTTCTAAAACAATATTTAGAATCATCACTAAGAGCAGAGGTTGGTAAAAATAATATTCAAAGTCTGGTGAACAACAATCGTGATAAGTTAATGATAGCATTGACAAGCGATGTCGAGAATCAGGCTAAAGAAATTGGTATCCAAATTACAGATGTTCGTGTGAATCAGATAGATTTACCTGAAACAATCACTGAATCTATATATCAGAGAATGAAATCTGCAAGACATAAAGAAGCATCTAAGATTAGAGCTGAAGGTGAAAGAGAAGCAGAGAAGAAACAAGCTACAGCTGATGCTACAGTAACAGTTACATTAGCAGAAGCAAATAGAGAATCTAAAACAATAATGGCTGAAGCTGATGCTAAAGCTGCTAAGATATTTTCTGATACATATTCTCAGTCTATACCTTTATATCAGTTTTTAAAGAGTATGAACTCTTATAAAGCTAGTTTTAATGGTAAAAATGAGGTCGTATTTATGTTAAAGCCCGATAGTAAATTTTTTGAAGGTTTTAAGTTAGACTATGACAGTAAACTTGCTTCAGATATGAAACAGGCAAAATAGAAAGGTTATTTTTATGAAAAACATTAAAGTGTTGTTCGTTTGTAAGGGTAATATATGTAGATCTCCTACAGCGCACGGTGTTTTTAGAGATATCGTAAGAAATGCAAATTTAAGTAACGTTATAGATATTGCATCAGTTGGTACTAGTTCACGCAAGTGGGGCCACACAGGCCATGGTGCTGACCTTAGAACTATTGTTGCGGCAGCAAAATTTGACTGTGATTTATCAGATCAAGTATCTTGCCAGCTAGAAAAAGAGCATTTTGACGATTTTGATTACATAGTCGCAATGGATCAAGAAAATATTGATACTATGAGGGAGATGTTTCCACAATGTAGTTTTGCAAATGTATCTAAGATGTTAGACTATGCTCCTACAATACCATTGTCAGATGTGCCAGACCCGTATTATGAGAATAATTTTGAAAAGGTTTTTCTAATGATTGATACAGCATGTCATGGCTTATTTGAAAAAATTAAACAAGAGAATAAATTATGAATTATCATGCTGCAAAATATATAATGGGAGCAGCTAAAGTTAGTCAGCTTCCAGAAGATACTGGTATTGAGGTTGCATTTGCTGGTAGATCTAATGCTGGTAAATCAAGCTCACTAAATACTTTAACAGATCAAAAAGGGCTAGCGCGAGTTAGTAAGACTCCTGGTAGAACACAACTTATAAACCTATTTGACTTAGGTGATAATAAGCGTTTAGTAGATTTGCCAGGCTATGGCTATGCTAAGGTTTCTGAAGCTATAAAAAAAGTGTGGCAAACAGAAATGGAAAGGTACTTAACAGAAAGAGAATGCTTAAATGGTATTATTTTGCTTGTAGATTCTCGTATCGATTTAAAAGAGTTTGACTGTTTAATGATTGAGTTAGCAATTTCTCATAACATAAATATGCATGTTCTTTTAACTAAAGCAGATAAGCTAAATAACAAAGAAAGATCTAAAGCAAATAAAATGATGGAGAGCTTTTTAAGTACTTTTGTTGACAATAATATTAGTTATCAACTTTTTTCATCTCATAACAAAATGGGTTTAGATAAGTTAAAAGCCAAACTAGATACTTGGTATAGTTAGTTTATTTTATATTACTTATCACACATAGAAACTCTTCCTTTAAAACCAGCTATTATTCAAATTTTTAGAATCTAATATAGTGCAATAATTATTGATTTAATCTTTTAATTATATTTATTGCTTTATCTAATAACTTCATTTTAATTTATATAAATTCATGTTAATATAGTTACTTAATAATTAATGTTTTCATTTTTACTAAATATAAGGAAAAGCAATGAATAATTTATTAAAATATTTAATGTGCGCTTTAGTTGCATCAGGTTCAATAGCTTATGCTACAGATACAACGGCTGATGGTGGTGATATAGGCAAGGACTGGCAAGAGGTTTTTCAGGCTAAACTAGATCCTGCTAACAATATAAACACATTTACTTTAGCACTACATGATCTTAATAATAATGTTTATTATCTAGATAATATGAGACGCCAAGACCAACAAACATATCAAGCAAAAATTGATAGCTTGTCTGAAACTATTGGTAGTGCTCGTGACAATGCTGCTTCAAATGCATCGGCTATTAATAGCATTAAAAATGACATAGAAAATGTTAACTTTGATACTAAGGCACTTAAGAGTATTGTGCCTGTAAATCACGTGGCAGTATCTTTAGTTGGTAAGTATGGAGCTAATAATGTAAATACGCACACTATAGCTGGAAATCAAGTATTAAGACTAATAGATAATAAAGATAATTTATCTACAGATTCTATAGGGTTTAAAGAAGGCGAATTTTGGAATAGTGACTGGGGTAGCTTAGTAATTAAAGGTACTGAAAATACTACAGGAATATATAAGTGTACATTGTTTCTATCTGCATTTGAGCAACATGATATTCTAAAGGAACTTGGTAGCTTAGATTATTATGCTCTTGTTTTTGAAGATGGTACTAATAGATTAGTTAAAAAGGGTGCTGCGGGTATGTACTCTATGATGAATGAGAATTCATCATATAATGGTGGTGGGCTACCTTCGATAGTATATTTCAATGTAGAAAAAGATAAAACATATGTTGTCGCAGCTAGTTCTAATCATTTTGGTAAGTGGTGGGTTACATCAACTTACAGTTTATCTTGTGATCAAATGTAGTAGTCTAGATTTAATCTGACATTTTAGTTAAAATAAGATGTTAAATTAAGGAAATTAGAAATGAATACTACAGATAAGATCATCAAACCTAAACTAGGCTTGTTGGAGTTAGCAAAACAATTAGGTAATGTTAAAAAAGCCTGTAAAGTAATGGGTTATTCAAGAGATAGCTATTATAGGTTTAAAGAATTATACGAAGCTAATGGTGAAGCAGGTCTACAAGAGATATCTC
>RQTK01001944.1:0-26275 GCA_003991915.1 Elysia chlorotica
TGTAAGGCTCTTGGCCTCTCTGAGCACTCAGAAAAGCTTAAATGGCTATAAAGAGGATACTTTTCATCTATTAGAGTTGAAACAATCTTATTTTGACATTTACATAAATATAGCATATCTACATGGAGAAAAGATTCTCTGGGTTTTCAAACTTTGTTACATACGGAGATAATATTGTCTAGTTTACATATTATTGATACATTTCAATTACATCCCCAACAGACCTGAGCGAAACAGATAACATCCTCGACTACTGATTTATAAAAAAGACATTATTTTTCAACATGAAACAATTTCAGTTGTTTTTTTAAGTACATACACATATTTAACCATTTCAAAAGAGCAATGGTATAAGGGTTCCAATTTGATTTACTGTCTAAAGTGTCACCAATATACTTGTAAGTGTCTACTTACTCAACCTCTTCTCTTCTTCCTGAAATCGATAATCATTTCTTTTGTTTTGTTGACATTTCAAAGAAGGTAATGATCTTCACACTAACTGACAAATCATCGGAAGTAATCTTTAATTTTCATCAGGGTTTAACTCAAGCGGATACCACTGTAGAGCAAAAGTGTTGTTATAGAGGCAGATGCGTTTGTTATATTGGTATACACATGTTGAGCCAATGATTATCCATCTAATGTAAGTAAGACTTTGTCTTATGCTGTTAAGAGAACATTATATACGAGCATAACATATCTGCATAGTTGCAACTATGAATGAAAGTTTTTATATAAAACATATCCTACGACCATTATTGACTTTTGTCATAAATGGCTTAAATTCGCATTAATTGTATATTTTGGACTTCTTGTTGTTTTGGACATTCATATAGACTAAAAAACCTCTTATGCTGTAAATAGTTACAATAAAGTGAATAACATGTAGTATGTACTGTATAAGTACATTATTAAAACAGTGTAACCTAAAACTTTTTTGTGTAGACTTAGGAGTTATATGAACTATGTATGTATTTAATCTAATGAACTTCAAGTGGTTTGAATCAGTTCTTCACAATTCTATTTGGTTGGGTTGTGTCGTGTTTGTTTGTTTTTTTACATTTAGATGGTGAGACATGGCACTCTGAACATTTTGTTTGGATACATTTTTGAAAGAATTTGGTTCTATTTTGAAGAGCCCATATTAAAGGCTGTGACCTTTATGTTCTACGGTTACCATGCACAAGTCTGATATATCATATGATCACCCTAGAAATTAATATTCGTGCTTGGTCCCTCCAAGTTGAATTAGGTGAAAGCTAATAATATTTGACTTAAAGAAAAAAGGAAGTCTATTTCTTCCCTCAAATTTGTCAATGGGAAGCAATAATAATAAAAACCATTACAGTTAAAATGCAGTAAATAAATAGTTATATTAATAAAAATAATAATAATAATAATAATAATAATAATAATAATAATAATAATAATAATACATTGTAATTATGACATTTATAGTAGTAGTAGTAATAATAATAATAATCATTTTGTTTGCTTAGCCTAGTTACTGGTTGGTGTTTATTGTTTTTATTTTTTAATAATTTTAATGCCGCCTCTAAATGACTTTTACTTTTTGTGTTTTTACCATTCAGAGAGATAAAGGAGTCACCATTGCTACTACTAGTATAATGTGTTAAATGTCTTAGGACATCATGGGCATGATATAGCCATTATCGTGTTGATGTGCCGTAAAAGCAAACTCACTCTCTTTACTTTTTTGTTAGATGATATTTTGTTTTATTTTTTTTATCATTTTATTGCAAGTGTTACATCTAAAGTTTATATATACTTAGGGCTGAAATTACTCATCCTGAGGTTGTAGCATATCAAAGCCTTAAAGAATAAAAGTTATTAACAGTTTAATATGTATACAAGCATAAATAATTTAAATTAGGGCTGAATATCTTCAATAAGAGTCTTGGTATTCTTGCTTTGTCTCTCTGTGGCTGAACTTAAAATTGTAAGATGGTAGTAATAGGACACATCCACAATATAGCTTAGTTCATAGCGTTGTAACAGTGGGGGGGTGTAAGAATCTACTAGCATTGGACCTTGATGCGCTAACTAAGAACTAGAGTTTAAATTTCTTCCGACTTACTTTGTGAAAGTGCATTATTAATTTTTCAGGAAAAAAGATGTGTTCATCTTTGAATAAATACACGTACACATGTTGTCTGTCCCTTACCAATTGGGTCGCTTTCAGTTCATGTATTTGTGACTGGCTTAGACAAGCGTTGTATCCTCACTTTGCCATTGTGTGGTCGAGAAACGAATAGTCAGATATAAGTTTTGGGACCTGTTTGCGACTTAGCCTAGCTGCCTATGTTGGAGGTTATAAACCTACACATGTAGGCAGCATTTAAAACGTAATGAGTAATACACATATATGTATATATCCTTTAGAATTGAGAATTTGTACACAGTTGTTATTGGATTTTACACTTTTTCAATTCAAATAAGTAATGTATGTAAATCAAGGTTTCTCTGTAGAGGAACAACTGACTTATTTATAAATCTGAGAGGCTTTGGCCTTATTTATGATAGATTTTTCAAAGGACTCTTGTAGTTTGATATCATTGACGAAAATGGGACATTCAAATTAGGATGCTTTGTAGCTGATGAAATTCTACATTGTAATAATTATGGTGTTTTGTTTTATTTTGATTTTTATATGTACATGCACTTTGGTTGTGAAAATATTTGCCATCATTATTTTTTTTTTTTAAAGACAGGTGAGTCAGATTTGAGTTTATTGCAATTCTGATATTTTCATGTACTCTTTTTTAAACAAAAAAGAACAACCTTTGGTGTTTTTAATCCATTTTAAGAAATTACAAATCCATATTCCTATTCTGATTTATTTTCTATTATTATTTTCTTTATTGTGTAAGATTGATTATGAAATTGTGTGCCATATTAGAATAGAAGGGTGGTAAGGTTTTGTAGCTTCATATATTTCAATGCGCAGCGTAAGCTATTTTACTACAATTTATAATTAAATATTGTTTTTGATCTGTGCCTAGATCTTTACTTTTTTCCTTTTATATTCACTTTTGGCGTATGTTGCTGCTGTTTCTTGCATGCTTAGTGTGCGTGTGTGTTGTAATGTTTTAGAAATGTATTAATGTGTTTAACTGCATTTTAGTTGTTTTATTACATTTTTTAAACTCTTAGATCTGCATTTCTTGCATTTTACATAAAACTATACACAAAAAGTGGAAATTATTTATAAGATTGTGAATTTATAATCTTTTTGAAGAAATTTGAATGTTTATTATTTCAGGTGCTTTTATTATGATTTTATGTGTATTTCTATTAATGACAACATTATTTTTTTCTGAGCCTTGACTTTCAAGGTAAATTGATTTTTTTTTGCATAAATCTTTATGCCCTTAAATAAAACATTTAACCTGACAGTTATTGGTCTTTTGTCTTTCAATGAAATATATCCTATGAAATAGAAGAAAGATATACATAGTTAAGATGGCTTTGAAAACAATGTTATTCAATGAAGGTATGGATTTTAGGAGTCACTGATTTAATTGTGGATGGACTATGGATGGACTATTGATTATGTGTCATTTCTAAATCATAAAAAGAAGCATCTTAAATATTTGTCTTAGAATCCTATACAGAGACTGGGGGAACTAGGACTAGTTGAGATTCTAACCTCAAAACTCTTTCTCATCAGCCAAGATCTCTACTAACTGAGCATTCTTGCAATTCTTGATCTCAGTGGGTATATTGAGTAAAACTAAACCTTTCAGATACTTGATATCACTATATAGATGTGAAATATTATATTATGAATTAGATGTATAAACAAACATACACAAAAATAACATCACAGTAGCTCTTTGATATAACAAAAACTTTATTAACATTGATGTAGCATGGCATCATGTGGGGACAAGGAACATCTTACAATAAAGAATTTTGGGCAAAGGATTTTTAACATTCTGTAATAAAATTCAGTTACATGTGACAATATTGACAGATTGTCATTCATCCCTATAGTTAATTATTTTATTGTGCGTGAAGAAAATTGTGTAAATGTATCTATGAATCGAAAATTTAGATGAGGCCTGGAGGTAGAAACCGTAATATTTGATCTTCCTGTTTTGAAGGAGGCATATAAATATTAAATTTAATGGCTTACTTTTTCATATTATAAGTCATCTTCATGGAAATTGCGGATTGATGGTAGTACATTGCCTCCAACAAGACGGAAACATCAAATATTGCGGTCTTTAAATTTATCTCAAAAAGGTCAGAATTGTTGGAGTGGCAGTAAAATAGGTTATTTTATAGAATTTATTTAATAGAGATTATTGAAATATTTCAAAAGTCAAAACGATTAATGAATCTCTTGACGTGACTTGTGTGCTATGTAATTTTGCGTGTATAGGGTCATAGCATAATGATAATAGTTCATGTTAATGATAAAAGTTTTACACAAAAACACTGTAGTAATCTCACTAAATGCAGTGAATTGGATCATCATCATGATGTCTCATCGATAGTCATGATATCAATGTAAATAGTAAATTGTCACAAAGGATTTCAAGAGAATGTTTAAGATGGAATGATAATAATGATTTATGTTGTTTTTAATAGCATCGATGTGACAATTCGTCCCTCTTAAATTTATATTAGCGTGTGTTCAAAACTAAGCCCGAAGTAAATTTATTGGTTTCTGTAGTTTATATGTAAAAAAAAACACAGGGGTGGAGTGGAGAGAACAGTTTTGATTGGTGCATCATTAAGGAAAAAATTTAAAATTTCTCTTTCACAAAATGCAGTGGAAACCTCAAAAACAAAGACTGGTATTTAACCAAATTTGGCAAGAAATTGTGATTTATTTCTATTTGGATCTGTTCGAATCGGACTTGTGGAATGTCTTTCTGGTTTGATTCTCTTAGTTTAAAGCTGTCACCACTCATAATCATTTAAACCAAGACATACTTGTACAAGAAATGAGGTTGGGAGAAGGTAAAAAAATGCTGTTTTTCAAACAAGGTACGACGCTGTCTCTATCTATACTTGTGGTTCAGGTAAATCCCAAGCAATGATGAGGTGTCCACTGTAAGTTTCTGTTTAGTATACTGACATAGGATGAAGATTATGCAGGGTATCTCAAACAATACAGATAATGGGGAGAAATGGAATTACATGTACATTGTGACAAATATTTTGAAATAAAACTTAGCAAAATAGATTTATACATGTACAGAACAAATGAAAATTAACCATTGGAAATCAATGTACTATATAGGTTAGATGGTTTCATAATCTAAAAAAATTTGTTCTTAATAATCTAGTATTTAAAGAACTGTACTATGGAATGCCAAAAATTTATATCAAGAAAATTACAGCTAACCATCCGTATTCTATTCTATCACAACTTTTTTATCATAGGCTATGATGTTCTTAAAAATCAACTCATACTTTTTCAATTCAGTCTTAACAATAAACGTTTTATCTTGTTGAAATAACTGCATCAACTGTGCAAATTATCCATAGATTATATTTCATACTTTTCCAAATTTCAACACATACATAACTTTCCGTAAAAAAAAACAATTCCTATAGAGAGCATGTTAAGCTAGTTTTTAATTTACATATTGGAACTGATTTCTCATTATTTTTTTTTTTTAACAAGTAATTTAATAGACCGATTTCCTTCATACTTTTGGGGATTTTTGTGCCTTTGGTGAGGCAGTCTTTCTTTAATAGGAGATTGTGTATTTATCTAGCCTTTCTCGGGATAGTATAATTTATTTCCTATTTCAACTATCTATTTTGTAAAACATGTTTAACAATAACACTCATTTTTTTTTTTTTTTCAATATTTTTGTTAAAAATTTATATTTTTTTTTGTGTTTTCAGGTACTTTTAGTAATGCTTTAAAATGATCAGTAATTTAATGGAGTATAAAAAAATCTTTATACAAAAATTTACAAATATATACACATCAAATACCAAGGTGTTAACACCTTTCTCTAACCAAACTGAATTTTTATCTCAATGAAAATGAGAATCCACAGCTGTATTATTTATATAAAGCCTGAATATTATCTGGCCGCAGTAAATCACACTAGACTTGATCAGGAAAATATCCATTTGAACTTTTGGATGCTCCTTCGCAAAAGTTAATTGTGGCCCTTGGACAACTTGGGTATAAAACAATGCGCACAGCAATTAGAGAGCTATAAATCTTGAAATCACATTGGTCTCTCAATTAAAACCACAGTAGTTTAATTATGATACATCATAATTTTTGTCATCACACAACGATAGATAAATAAAACAAATCCTTGAACCCAATAGAAAAGCTTGTCCAGAATTCCCCTTGGGTTTCTGTATCCTCTCAGAAAAGAATTTCTTGTGGATTCTCGGGTGTGGCACAACAAAATAAGTTCATGGTTTGATAATAAGTAAGCTGGGTCTAACACTTTGCAAGTTCATGACTTGTAGATTCAATATAAGCATGGCAGGGGTTCAAAACCGGTAAAGTTCATTTCTTGTAAATTCACTATAAGCACGGCAGGGGTTCAAAACCTGTAAAGTTCATGACTTGTAGATTCAATATAAGCACGGCAGGGGTTCAAAACCTGTAAAGTTCATGACTTGTAGATTCAATATAAGCACGGC
This sequence comes from Elysia chlorotica, assembly GCA_003991915.1. Lineage (NCBI taxonomy): Eukaryota > Metazoa > Mollusca > Gastropoda > Plakobranchidae > Elysia > Elysia chlorotica. The sequence continues at coordinate 6,655 of RQTK01001944.1, forward strand.
AGGGGTTCAAAACCTGTAAAGTTCATGACTTGTAGATTCAATATAAGCACGGCAGGGGTTCAAAATCTTCATAACTTGTAAGTTCACTATAAGCACTGCAGGGGTTCAAAACCTGTAAAGTTCATGACTTGTAGATTCAATATAAGCACGGCAGGGGTTCAAAACCTGTAAAGTTCATGACTTGTAGATTCAATATAAGCACGGCAGGGGTTCAAACCCTGTAAAGTTCATGACTTGATTATAAATATACTAGGTAGAGGTTTAAAAGCTAGCAAGTTCATGACTTAGAGGGTAAAGGTCTAAAACCAAAGATTGTGATTATGGGACTAAAACTGTCACCAAGCACTACACCAAGTGGTAGCTACCATTTATGGTATTATTTAAGTTTTACTTTCCGAGATGCAGTAGATGAATAATTCAATATGCTCTCAACAAGACCAAATAATCACTGCTGACTTCTGCTGCAAGTTAAAATTGTTGCCTACAAACGTAGTCACAACTTTGTGCACCAAGTGGTAGCTACCATTTATGGTATTATTTAAGTTTTACTTTCCGAGATGCAGTAGATGAATAATTCAATATGCTCTCAACAAGACCAAATAATCACTGCTGACTTCTGCTGCAAGTTAAAATTGTTGCCTACAAACGTAGTCACAACTTTGTGTATGAAGTAGGCCTAAGTAACGACATTCTGCAAAATCACAATCATTACTGTGAGGGTCATAAAGATTCTCAAATTTTGTGCATTTTCAGAATCATATCAGAATAATGGTGTAATGCACATTTTCATTGCCAGCACTTTTAGTGCTTGTTTGGAGGTAGGGAATGGCATGGACTATGAATTAGAGTCATCGTCTTCCCCCATGTAACCTCTTACTGGTGGAAATGCGTTGAACATGTTGGTGCCAGGATAGTTCTGAGACTGTGTAGGAAACTGACCCAAACTCGGGGACACTCTGCTGGTATAGCTGGGTCTCCCAGATCCAATAGGGCCGAGATCTGCTCTTGCAGCGTTGGTGTTTTGGTTACTATGATTGCCATGGGCATCACCTTGGTAGTGACAGGCACTTGATGCATTGCTATTCAAGCCTGCGTCTCCATTCAGCCCTCCAACATTCGCGTGATGAGGTGAACCATCTTGATTCATAGGTGGGAATGGGTTGTAGGCATATGATCCGTCATAGCCTGGGTAAACCGCCGCTAGCAGACCAGCGTAAGGGTGGTTGCTGTAACCGCTTTCGCTGTGATGATGGTTCTCACCATTGCTAATGCTGTTATGACCCAGGCCGTGACTGTTGTAAGGGTTAAGAAACCGATGGTGGGGATGGGACGGTTGGTGGTGGTGGTGGTTCTGATGAACATCCATGCTTGCAGCGCCACCTACAGCTCCACCGATGTTATCCCCGAAGAAATGCTCTGGGTACAAGCCTGTACTAGAGCTCTGGTGGGTAGACATATCTCTGGCCTCGCTCTGGCGATTTAGCAGATTTTCATGAGGAGAGGCCTGTTCTCTCGTCGTCATCTCCGCGTGATGGGCCGCGCTGGTCATCAATCCTCCAGCCCCTCCAGCGACGTAGTCTGGGCTGCCACCGCTGTTGCTACGGAAACCATTAGGGGATGGGTTGTTGTGGCCAGGGCTCACCTAAAGACAATTCATGAAAAAAAGTAGAATTTCTAAATTTAGCTCCATAAAATAGTTTTACTTTCAGACAGGAAAGATGACTTGAGGTGAAAGACATTTTAAAATAGAATGATGTGCCACAATTATTACCTCCCTTTTATAGTTAAATATTTTAGGGAGACAGAAATGCAGTGCTTTTCAATTCAAACTCTTAACTGGGTAATCGATTATTATTACTTAAAGTCATATGACAAGGGTAAGTGATCTTGGTGGTGAATCCAGCTAGAACAATGATATTATTGCGAGAATATTACAATATTACAATACATTAGAATGAACATTACATAGACCCAACACCTTTAATGTAAATTCTTGTTTAAACACCTATGATGGCAAAACTTTTTTCACAGGACCAAGCCAAATTGCTTAAAAGTCAAAACTTCCACTTCTAAAAGGCAGACTTCATCTGAGATTATGTAATATCACCAAAAAAAATTACCTGATCAAGTCTAGAACTGCAGCCATTGTTGTCACCATTAGAGACATGTCCTGGCATGACTCCGTGGGCCGATCCATTCCCAGCATTCTGGCTGCCCATCTGCCCGGGGCCACCCAGCGAGTTTCCCATACCGTAGGAGCCTTGAAAGTGGGTGGCGCCCCCTTGTGGTGGGATAAGCATGTGGAGGGGAGGGCTCGTAGGGGAGGAGTAGCCTTGTGAATCCATAGATGGTTCCATGCTATGGTCCCATTCAAACGATAAGTCATCTAGAGACGGTAGAAAGTTTGAAGATTTTAAAATCTGCCTGATCCCATTTAATAAAATGATGTTTATGGGGATAGGAAGTAATTTTTAAAAATTAAAAAGGACTTGTAAAGTTAAACATAAAATTACTAGTGGTGATTGATAAAATTTTGTTTGCATATCTTTTTATTGTGTAAACAGAAGCAATGAGTTAAACAAGAAGGAAAAACAATTTGCTTTAAAGCTGTCTTTTTTTTTTGTTCGTAGATAAAATAACACACCCAAAAAATTTAACTTAGTGATTTTTTTTTGTAATCTTTATAATTAATCCCACATTGCGCCCTTAACCTAACAAAAGTTTTGTACGTTTTTAAATTACCTTGTAAGTTGCAAGCACCTGTAAGCCCATTGCTTGTAGATGGATTTTTATTCTCTTGGTTGCCTCCCTTAGTATTATTTGCAGTCTTTTTTAGGCGAGCTCTGTTATTTTGAAACCACACCTAAGGGAAAGAGACAAGAGCAGTTCATTTTAAATGTCAGTTATAATTAAATGCTTTTTTTTGCCAAAACTATTCATAAGCTTCAATATGATAAATACATTCCTTTGTTTTTTACTTTAAAAACTTAAATAAAAATATACATTTTTAAATACATTTTATTTGGACTTAGTACCTAATGTAATGGTAAAACCACAACAGAAAAGCCCAAGACACCGCAAGTTTTAAGAAATTTCTGGCACCATTTGTTTATAATTGCAACTCATTCACTAGGAAAGGGCAAACTGCATACTTATGGTTAAAGCCCTATTTCTGTTTGTTTTGTACCTGACCCTCCAATGTCAGCATTATATAGGCTATATTGAATACAGGCCGCAAGACTAACATCTGACAACTTAACGTGCTGTCACAGAGATAGGTCAGAGGTACCATAAATCTAGTCTCAGACGATCACACCGACACCAACTAGTAAGGTAAAATATCAAACAAATTTGGACAGGTCATGAGTTTCCAACCAGGAACTGCCCAATTGGGAGACCAATGCTTTACCAATTACGCCAATTAACCCATAGCCCTAATCCTTAATTGTTCATTTTTAAGTACAAACAATAAGAAATGGATCATACCTGGACCACACGCTTCTTGAGACCAATTCTGGATGCAATTTTCTCCAGCTCATTACCGTCTGGGTTGCTGTCAATATTGAATCTGTCCTGCAGATATTTAATCTGGGACTCCGTGTAGGATGTCCTGTTTCTCTTTGCTTTCTTTGGTGGGTGCTGGCCATCTAGACAATAAGATGTAACAAAATTTATCTATAGGATGATGAGGTTCTATGGGATCTTGGCAAATGATATGAAAACTTGAGAAAAATATGACAACAAGGAGTGAAAAGAATACAAAATGTATAAACTGGGATGAACACAATATGAACTAATTTGTCACTTGCTTTTAAAATTTTGAACATTGTCCAGTAAATAATTGACATCAGGTTATCTTGAACAGATTTGCTATTTCTAAGTGAATTTAGATATTGACAGCAAAATGAGTCGAGTTGAGTTTGTCTAACATATAGGAACTTTATATTGTGGGCAGGACGAATGTCATACAATTTTACATCTTGTCACACCATGACACCAGCGGATGTTGATAGCAAATTACACATAATAGAAACTTAAGATTAATGCTATCATTAGACAGATACATGTAAAACCTTTGTCTTGTTGTAAAAACTGTCACAGACGGTCACACTATACTAACATTGACCCAACCAGTTACCCTGTCGAGAAAACAGCTAAGCGGCTTACCTGCACTGTCGCCATTCACGAGATCCCTGTAATGGTTGGTGCAGTAGATGTCGGTGCCATTCACCAGGTGGTAGCGCTCGTTGCTGCCAAGCTGCCGCTTGCAAATCTGTGGGGTAAACAACATAATGTAGATGTGGAAATTTAGCTTATCAAGTGTGTTTGGTCCCAGTATCATTATGCATATACATTATTGAAACTTGGGAGTTGGGGGAAGAGGGGCAGGTAAAAGTTTGTTTTTATGGCATGTCAACACAGTAACAGCTATATTGTGCCCATGATGTGTCAAGGCAGTTAATACAGTCAGTAGTAGCAACTCCGACTGATAAAAGCACAAAAATGATCAGTCAAAATTGAAAATGTTCAGCTATTTAAAAGATCAATATGCAGGGTTATTACAGTTTGCATGAAAGTCAGATGTTATTTTCTGGGTTTGTTGCACAATGGGTTAATATTTGAGCTCCAGTAATAAAGTATATTGTTTTATATAATAGATTTCATTATTTCACTTCAGTCTTATTTCCAGTTTTTATTATTTCTTAGTCTTATCTAGTAAATATCTGTTATCATTAATAATGTAAAAACGCATGTCTTCAGTTATGCAGCTTTAATATCCAACAAATTATTACCATTATGAATGTCATATTAGATTGGAGGGATACACAACCATTTATCCATATTAAACTAGAATTTACAAGCATCTCACCTTGCAGAGAAAGCATGCAATGTGGTAGCGGTGTTGGCCAGCTACTCGCATCCAGTCTTCGTCTTTCTTGAAGTGAAGCGAGCATTTCACGCAGGCTAAACCGAACAACCTGAGCAGGAAACAACAGAAACATTGATAAATAAATCAATTTGAACTTAATGAAAGAAAAACATAAATTAGAATCCGAAAGATCCATGAAAATTTAAAAAGACTACAGGCCTCACTGGTTTTAGACTTTAAGCCTAATCGAAACTTTTAACTTGCAGACCCAAGTTACAATAATTATGTCCCCTTCTATTGCAAGAGATCTCTGAACAACCGTGAAATAGAACGTTGCTAAAGTATTTAAAAAGTTTGGTTTTCTAACGCTTTAAGCAAAGACTCGAGCACCAATTGAGATTCGAACCGTGACACCCCATGCCTCAACATAGAGCACTAATAACTGAGCTACAGGTACCAGCTCTCAGTCTCATTGTATATAATGGACTATGATATTTTGTATTGATCGAGGTTTCCCTGCAGCGTCGCAGCTCGCACACCCGTGTAATTATCCAATGAGAGGGAGGTAGGGGGCGGGGCTGACACGCCCCTTTCCGCAGCGGGGGACCGCAGTGCAAGACAGCAGACTGAGCAGAGAGAATCGACACACTTTCTAATCTCTTTCTCCTCGACCATCACTTCTAAACGCCGGACGCAGCCGGTGGGCTAATGTCCGTGTAATGACAGGACTCCCACTGCCACTAATATCCTACTAATACTTCTTCTTGGTTGGTTGTCTTGAGAGAGAGAGAGAGAGAGAGAGAGAGAGAAAGACGAGAGAAAGGAAAGGGGAGGGAAAAGAGACAGTAAGAGACACAGAGATGTGAAGAAAGGAAGGGGAGGGGAAAGAAAGACAGACAGACAGACAGACAGATGTGAAGAAAGGAAGGGGAGGGGAAAGAGACAGAGTGAGAGAGTGAGAGAGAAAGAAAGAGAAATCTAAAGAGAGGGGGGAGAATGACAGAGAGAGCAACATGCAGAAATGTTTCATATAACAATAATTTTTACAGTTCGCCCGAAACCCTAGAGAGAGAAACAGAGTCACCCCAAAACACAGTAGGTTGTATAGCTTAATTATTAACGATATACATACACAAACACTAACAAACTTAACAACTCATAATGAAAACAAAACAACTCTGTTAGAGTCAATATACATATAAATAACATCGTAAACACATAATGAAAACAAATCACTGTTACAGATAATTTACATTGTAAAGAACACTGTGAAAAAGTGTGAACATATAATGAAATAAAATCACTCTGTTACCGTTAATTTACATGTAAATAGCAATGTGAACACATAATATGCATAAAGAAATATACATTATGTACTCACACATTGTAGTCCGTCCTGCAGAAAACGCGCTCATCCCTCACATAGCACGAGGCCTGAGCGCTGAGGTTTGTCTGACATGTGCTACAACGCAGGCACTCTGCGTGCCAGTAGCCGTGGTCGCGTACGTGTAAGACGTAACGGTCTTGTACCGGCTTAGTGCAGCCCAGGCACGTATGGGAGCCCTGGACGGGAGGGGTGGGGAGATAGAGAGAGAGATACACAGAGCGAGACGTCGATAGAGAGAGAGTGAAAAGGGGAGGAAGTCATATCTTTAATTAATGACTCCTATCTCCTAAATAGGAATCCAATACGAAGACGGGTGCTAGGATAAATGTATGATAATTTAACAAGGTACACAAGTTGAATAGAACCTACGAATTCAATCAATGCTCTCTCTCCCAGTTTCTTTTGCCTTAAAAAAACAAAGGTCCGCTACCCCAGTCAGAATCATAGTGTAAGCTGGTCAGTTTTTACTGACACCAATATTAGCTCTTCCCAACCCAACCAAAAGTATACAAGGCTGGAAGATTTGGATCGAATCCAGTTCCCCCCCCCCCCCCTCTCCTCCAGCCTCACTCTCATCTCGATTTGTTCCAACCAATGCATGGACAATTAATGCAGCTCATTACTAAAAATCAATGTGAGCGCACCGATCTTCATTAGGTTCTGAATAAGTGGGCAAGACAGGAAGAGTAACTGCTGTAAGAAAGGAAAAAGTAGTACAGAAGATGGCTAGAGTTAAATCAGTGTGAATAAAATAGACGAAGAACAAGACGAGAAAAAAGTGAAGAGCGATACGTGGCTGGATTTAATGTGTGGTATTACCAAGCGGTAAATAAGGTTAGTGAACAAGATAGAAGCTGATAGAAAAAGAGTACCGTAGAACATGACACAATTAGACTAAATAACGCAAAAAAATAATTTTGCTCAAATCAATAATGATTATACGATAGCCATCTGGTAAGGCAAACTGAGAGAGAACTCCAATTAGAGAGAGAGAGAGAGAGAGAGAGAGAGAGAGAGAGAGAGAGAGGAGAGAGTATGCATGTATTTCTAATCATAGACCGGCAAGAGTGAGACATGGACTGTGGCATGATAAAGGAGTGACACAACGAGATTAGAAAGAGAATTGCATGTGGGGACAGTCAGACAGACCGAAAAGGGGAGAACAGGCTTGGTTCAGCCAGACAAATATTTTAAACATGGATAAAAGGGAGGACGGATGTGTGCAGAGACTGAAGAAAACCGATAGAAATCAGGACGGTAGGTAAAGACGGAGAGAGATAAAATTATGCATGAAGACCAGGACAGTTAAGTTGATGTTTCATGAACATCAGCACACCTATGGCTATGGTAAAGATGAGGAGGGGTGATAGACATGTGCAAGAACAGCTGTGAATGACTTAAACAAGTTCCTATGACACGTCTTAAAAAATTTTCGATTTTTTATTCGATCCATCAAAACGTGCAGGTTCCGGGGGAGAATTCGGCTGAGAACTTAGTTAATGGCAGTACAAATACGTGTTATCTAAAGAAATAGTCAAAACATAGCGTGCTATCCTAAAACATCAATAGCAAGTAAGTTTAAACGAAACGATAAAGAGGGGGGAATTGCAGGCAACATAAAATACATAAGCTCTATCATGCAATTTTGTCTAATAAGGAATATTGGTAATACCACCCGGCACTTATAGAATGATGATAATGGAACTAACCTGTCTCTCCTCATCAGATAACTCAACGATGACTACATGTGAGTTCTGGTAGCCAACCACGTTGTCACCAGTACCACCGTTGTTGCTGCCGCTGTTGTTGTTACTATCACCTCTGCTGTTGCTGCCACCACTGCCACGTCTACTGCTGTTGTGGCTGTTGTTGCCACCGGCACTGCCGCTTCCACCAGCACTTCCGCTTCCGCTTCCACCGGCACTTCCGTCTCCGCTTCCACCGCCGCCTCTGCCACCATTGTTCCCGTTGTTGCTGTCATCTTTGCAACTACTACTAGTGGTAGTGTTGCTGGTGTCATTGACAATTTCACTGTTGTTCTCGTTGTCGTCGTCGTTGTCGTCGAGGTTGTTTATGATTTCGTCGAGGTTGTTGTTGATTTCGTTGAAGTTGTTGTTGTTGTCGTCCTCAGTTCTGGGACGGTCCCAAAGGTTGAGATGGCGGGTTCCATACATATACTCTAACAGCCTGTTATTTTCTTCAAAGACATCACGATTGAGGCAGATATTTAGGTCGACTCCGTGCCTTTCCCAATTGATATTGTCGTCTTCAAAACTGGCATTGTCGCCTTGGTTTATTTCACAACTGATATTGCCGTCTTGGTTTATTTCACAAGTAGCAATACCATCGCCATGTGTGCCATCATGATCTGCAAGATGTGTATTCTGAATCCCGGCAGCATTTGCTTTGCTGGATGGTGACATGTCGATGACACATTGGGCCATGTCAGGGTTTTCACTGACGGCCAAGGGTGTGGTGGGGTCTGAACTACCAGATGACATGTTGGCTCTGATGCAATCTGTAGCAGTGTTCTCACTGCCGGATGGAGCAACAGCCTGACTCTCATTGCCGGCTGAAACTGATGCAGGGTTCTCACTCCCTGCTGGCAAATGCCACAGTTCAGTTTTTATATAAACTATGGCAGGGTGAGCATTAATAAAATCAAAAAGCTCACTACCCTGTCGTCCATCGCACGCTTGTCCGTGCTGGTGTGCAAGCAAACTGGGCACTATTTCAGCGAGGGAGTCGAGGGGCTCAGGAAGCACCCCCTTTATCGTCTCGAGGAAGGCTATGCAATGGCCTGCAACATCCTCCAGTTCACAGTTCTTAATGGCGGCAAAGAGTTCGGCCCCGGTCGGTGGGGCGCAGGTAGCGCCGGTGTCGCTTCGCGGAGAAGCGCTCAGTGATGAAGAACTCGCGCTGTCACTTGTCCACTTTCCTTTGCCCGCATCACAACTTTTGCCCTTGCCTTTCTTCGATTTTGAATTTGCGGCTTTGCCATCTCTAGGTCCGGGGATTTTGAATACGCTTTCACCGCTGGAGGAAGAACGATTAGCAGAGCTGTTGTTGCTTTGGTTTGTGACGTTTGCGGAATCGGATCTCTCCAGAATGTCCATGATGCGGTCAATGAGAATGCCAAGTCCGCTGCTGTTTATGACAGGTGGCGCGCTCAGGGCCGCAGATTCTCGCGCCCTTCCCATACAAGGGGTGCACAGAACCGACCTTTTTAACCTATATGACTCGTCTCCAAGCAAGTCGGACGTGAAAAGCTCTGGAGGGCCCACGTCGAACCCCTCATCTTTTGGGTCAAAGATGGGCGTGGAGGCGCGGGGTCCGCCCAGATATTCAGATGATGAAGCACTGGACGTGGAGCTCTCCGAGTCAGTGGTGTTGGATCTCTTAGCACGCTGTCTGGGTTTCTTAAAGGAGCTAGACGTAGCGCCAGCACGGCTGTGTTTAGAAGTGTCTCTCTTGGTAGATGCGTTGTTGTCGATGGCGTTCGGCTCTGCTGAGCTTACAGAATGAATGGAGGTACAGCTGAGGGGACCGCTCTGTTCACTGTCGGAGCCGTGTACGCTTATTGGATCATTAATGTTCGGGGTATAACCAGTGCAGTTCTGCTTAGAAGGTTCTCCATGGTCGGAGCCATGGATTTTCTGGCGGTTCAGATCTCCCGCTGAGCTTACAGACTCTATAGAGCTTAAAGCTGGGTTCTGTGCGTGAGTGCTCTCTTCGCTATCTGAGCATCGTATGCTCAACGGGGCCATGATGTGGGAGGGGCCAAGGCCGGGGCAGTTGTCAAACTGGATCTGTCGCCTGGCGGACTTCGTGGGCTGGCCTGGTGGTGTGAATGTGTGTGGGGCACAGGCTGGTTCGGCTGGTGATATATCCTGGGACGGTGTGTGAGACATTAGAGCGCTGTGATGGTTGGGCACAGGGCAACTCTCATGTTGGTTCTGGAGCGAGTTGCTAAGGTTGTTGGTCATAAAGGGGGCGTGGCTATGGTACTGCGCATGACTGGGATTGCTATGAGGGTCAGCCATAACGGAGACGTGGCTGTCAGGCTGATTCTGAATCGAATTACCAGTTGTGGTTGGCATCTGTGGCGTAACACTGTGTGGCGATTGACTTGGTTTTTCCTGCCAGCTGTCGAGACCGTAGCTGAACGAAGGTCCATAATTGTGGTTACCATAGTATTGGTGCATTGGAGGACCATTCTGTGCGGTTACACCTGTAGGGTGGAGGTTCTCAAATCCATAATGTCCATGGGCATAGTTTGAACGTGTCATCTGTCCATTGAGATAAGGGTTCAGACAGTGCCGGTTTTCCATCATTGAAGTAGAATGCGCAAAACCATTGGCTGCGCCTTGTGGCAATGGGGGAAACCCTGGAGGTGGGTTAATAGGTGGCAGACCTTGGGCTACAGAATGTTGACTGTTGGTAACGCGCTGGGCTACATAATGTTGACTGTTGGTAGCGCGCTGGGCTACAGAATGTTGACTGTTGGTAGCGCGCTGGGCTACATAATGTTGACTGTTGGTAGCGCGCTGGGCTACAGAATGTTGACTGTTGGTGATACCCTGGGCTACAGAATGTTGACTGTTGGTAGCGCGCTGGGCTACAGAATGTTGACTGTTGGTAGCGCGCTGGGCTACAGAATGTTGACTGTTGGTAGCGCGCTGGGCTACAGGTTGTTGATTGTTGCAGAGGCCCTGTGATGCAGATTGAGTAGCAATGAAGGCAGCATCGGGAATGCCAAAGGATGCATCTTGTTGAACAATCCCTGTTGTTACAAGATTTGAACCGTTGAAGCAGTGTGTAATATTGTATTGTGCGTCTTCAAAATGAACACTAGCGGTGTGGGAGTGTCTATCAGAAGGATTGCGTGAAGAACCAGTCATATTATGATAACTGGGGTCAGGAGCGTATTCTCTGGCAACACGGCCATTTTGGCCATCGTTGAAGTGGGAAGTGATAGCACCGTGACGGGTGTTTGTCAATCCACGTTGTACCCATGTGACCTCGTGACCAATTGGAACGTTATAAGGCGGTAGTAGAGCATCTAGAACACATAGGCCGCCTTCGCCTCTTCGTGAGATCGCAAGAAAATTTTCGGTAATGGAGTCCATGTGGTCTGACTGGGGGGTGTTGTTATGGTTACGCTGGGCATCATTAAAGCCAGGTCGGGCACTGGACGAGTCTTCCATACCGACTGGGGTACTGGGAGCGCTGGATGTGGTGATAGGGGGGTCGAGTTCGTCACTAAAAAGGGTGAAACCATCAGTATCTTTGGCATAAAACGCTGCAGCGCCAATGGCAACGGGGTCGTAGTTCTTGTGAGCGCTCGGCGATGCAAAGAAAACGCGCGGGCCAGTACTCGGTGGCTGCTCCAGGCTTCCGTTTGAGGTTGGTCTGGATTCACCGCCACATCCGTCTGAGGGAGGTCTAGAACCGCCTGAGGGAGGTCTAGAACCGCCTGAGGGAGGTCTAGAACCGCCTGAGGGAGGTCTAGAACCGCCTGAGGGAGGTCTAGAACCGTCTGAGGGAGGTCTAGAACGGTCTGAGGGAGGTCTAGAACCGTCTGAGGGGGGTCTAGAAGCTGTAGCATGTGTGTCATCCATATGGAGTGGAAGTTTGGGGTAAACATTGTTGAGCAGTGGGTTTTGATCCCCAGTTGTTGGAAAGTGTGTGTAATCATTGTTCAGCAGGGGGTCTTGAACCTTAGATTTGGGAACATTTTTGTAACCATTGTGCTGCCGTTGACTTTGTGCCGTAGTGGGGGGCAGTGGAGATGTTATTCTTCGCAATGCCAAAAAAGACGATGGCGTGTATTGGAACTTGGATTTAGAGATTAATTCGTCAATGTTCGCTTCTGAAGTTTCTGTCCTCCGGTTGACTGTTGATGGTCGGTGAATGTTTTGAGCCGGTTCTTCCCAACCGATTAATGCGAGAATATAGTCGCGATATTCGCGAGTAAAGGGTGGTGGCGGGGTAGAGACAGGACGTTGCTGGGTACGTGCACTCGGTTCGAGTCCTGGATCACTGGACTGACTTGACGTACTTGCTGCTCGACGTGTTCTCTTGGGTGGGGCCAGGGGTGGCAGAAATACAGAATCGCTGCTGGGATTACTACAATCGGGGGGTTTGTTGGTTCGGGATACCGTGGATGCATTTTTTGTCTTGCGCCTCGTAATTTTTCTTCTACCCTCGGAGGGACTGCACTTTCCAGCTCCGTTTGAGTCAGGCCCTCTTTCTCTTCTTCTGCCTCTCTCAGAGTCGGGTTCAGATGATGTTGAGGATACCGAGAAGGCACTACTGTCGTGGCAACTGGATGGGTACTCAGTAGTGGAGGAATCCCCTACTGCAAAAGACGAATAGTCGGAGGATACAGTGACCCAAGAGCTGTCCGAGGTACAGGCCTCCATGTCAGCAGGATCTGGGTCGGTATGGCTCCTCATTGTTACAGTAGTCGAAGGGACTTTACAGGTAAACGGATGGTCCTCTGGTAGCGCAGTCGTGGCACACTTATGCCTCTATTTTTAATCAAAAGATCTTACTAGCTTTAGAGAATGTCGTAATGGTGATCTTACTGCAGAGTCAGTAGTAACAAAAGGTCTTATTCAAGACGTTTCTGGTGCCAAGTCTGAGTGTGGAACTAAAAAAGTATGAAACTCACTCTATCATAAAGAGCTGTAGGCGTAAAAACAGACTGATTGTCATTCATGCTATGTGTATATTTTATAAGCAGATGTCCAAAGATCTCCTGTGTGGTCCAATCCTTCATTCTAGGTGAAGATTCAGGATTCTGTAACGGGCATCATTGGTGATATCTTTCAAATACAGCAGGTCTGCCTTAAATGCACGAAAGGGCTCAAAGTTCTTGTAAAAAATAGTTGCTCAGCATGTGACGTGTGTGGGACCTCGTACTCTTTAAAACGGCCTTCAAGTTCTTGGCGAGTGGTTTATGCCTTTTAAAATTGTTTAAAACCGCTAAAATCGTCCGTTGTTAAAAGCCAGGCTTGTTGTGACTATTGTTTAAAAACATGGAGGTCTAGCCTCAAAAGGTGTCGTTTTCATAAAAGTCCATGACGTCAATGTCACGTGACAGGTCAGTGCGGGGCACTGTTTAAAATCGTGTATATATATATAAGAGTCGGTCCTCCACAGTCCAATTTGATCCAATAGATTGACCCCGGTTAGGGGTTTGGCAATTATAATAAAACCACCTGAAACAAAAGCAAGCACATATAAAGCTACAACATAAACGTGCAAAAAGTGGGAATAGGAAGGGCGTACAAGATAAAAACACCAGGCAAAAACTACAGCCGTAGTTACCAAACAAAACAAAAATAATGGTTTCATAGATCAGAATTATACCAACTAAAAATAATGTAAATAAATAACTAAAGACCGCCTGTAAAAAATAGTGCTATGTTGCATTCAAAATTAATGCTTATAATCTTTTTGCAAGATAGCACTTTTTTAAAAATTGAAATACTGGACTTGGGATATAGCCTAATTATAGTTAATAAGTACATGATTGTATCGTTGATCATTATGCAAGGTTTCCTTAACCTTCAGATACTGCCTTTAGGATAATATATATTCTGATCTGAAACCGACGTAACAGAAACGTATATAAAAAAAAAAAAAAAACAGGGAGAAACATTAAAAGCAACTAACACACTGAAAACACTAAAACTATAAATAATGCCAAGAGACAATGAAAAAAATACAATATTGTTGTTAGATGCACAAGCGAACTACGTTACTGGCAGCGTTTTAATGTCGACAAGTAACTAAAGCTGAATTTTAACTTATTGAGTTGGTTTAACGCCCAGCATCAGTACTATAAAGGCTATATTGCGGACGCTTCCCAAGACGTCTGACGATTCATGTGCTGCCACACACGAGACAGGGCAGGGATACCACGACTCCTGTCTCAGCGGGTCATATTAAACTGACACCGACCGAACCAGCACTATTATGCTATATTGTGGACAACCCCAGCACTGATGTCTGACAATGATATGGGCTATCACACACGAGATAGGGCGGGAAACAAGGTAAAATGGGGTGTTTGTAACATGCGAAACTAAATCATCCTCGTCGGTAGATTAACTTAAATCTATGGAACTTTTAGATCGCGACCTCGGAAATAATAGAATGTCAATTATCGCTAAACAATAATTTGTACACAAATGAAACCAACCTCACTAGCTGTACTACAGAAAAACCACATAGATTTGGCTCATTACATGATAATCTTTTACAATACTACACTCTAAGTTTCTATTATACCAAGAGTGTAGAACTAACTGGACTTTTATTAGTTTTGTTGTTACAACTTAAGTATTTATTTTTTACAGCACTAACTTAATGCTATTAGACAATGAAAAATTTCAAATTCTCCTTTTCACGAAACCTATAGAGCATACTAGTCGTGGATTGGCCAAAAATTACGCCTAATAAGAGAATTAGAAACAAAATAAAAAACGCATCGAAGATTCTACAATTTTTTAAATCAGAAAATGACACCAAAGGTCTTTCACATACGACAGAATCGAAAATGAAACCAAATGTCTTTTACATATGACTGAATGTTCAGGCTAATTACTCACTAACCAGTCAGCTTGACAAATACGAATGAGAGAGTTACTTAGCTTTTAACATCATCGAGTTTTTCGTGTACTGCACTGGTCTCAAAGTACTTACTTACTTACTTACTGCCCTTTTTGCCGTTGGCAATTAGGGCAGCAACAAACTCCTTCCATCGCTCACGGTCTTGAGCCAGCATCCTCAAAGTGACGTCTGACAAATTGTACGCGCTACCGCGCAGACAGTGCGGGGATATAAACTAGACTAGTGACACAAGCCCAAGCAGAAGAAAACGGACAACTGCTCTATAACATCCTAACAGATCGAATCCAACCGACGGTAATATGGGGAGTGATTAAGGGCATGACAGTATGTCATGTACTGACATTGTTTTTTATCTCTATGGCAGAAGGACACAGTCCTGCCAGACTGTTCATTGAGCACTAAGTAAAAATTGATTTTAAAAGAAAATCCAGCACATGTAAGCATTCAAAATATCCCAGGCAGAATAGCATTATTGTTATCACAAAATTAATGACAATGCATGAACCAGGACGGGAACACGCTCAATGTAGAAGAGGGGAGTATTTCACAAGTTGAACTAAACCATCCTCTGTAAATTAAAGGATCTTTCATTAAAATATCGGAATGGCGTCCTTAATTACTCATGGAACTTTTAGATCGCGACCTCGGAAATAAGAATAAAAGAATGTCAAATTTTGCTAATAAAAAAAAAAAAAGTATCTGTACAGATTTGAAACCAACCCCGTTAAGCCGAACTACAGAAAAGCAGATAAATCTGGCTCATAACATGATAAACTTTTACAATACAACGCTCTAGGTTTCTATTATTTGAAGAGAGTAGAAATATTTGGACGTTTATTTGTTATTATTACATTATGTGATGCCATTTATCATGAAAATTTTCAAACTATTTACACGAAGCCTATCGAGCAGCCTAGTAGTGGATTGTTTGAAAAGGTATGCTTAATAAGAGCATTAAAAACAAAATGAAAAACGCATCGAAGATTTTACTATTTTTTAAATCAGAAACTGACACCAATAGATCATCCCCCGCTCGTGAGTGGTTTCGCCGTATAGGACCCTCTCACGGACCCCTAGGAGGACTTAATCCCAGAGAGAAATTAAAATTATCTTTCTACACAGAAGGCAGTCAGCATCAGACTGTTAATTGAAACCCCTTTGTTGTAAGATCGGTCTTAGGTCTCCTAAATCGAATTCCTTCAAATGCAAAAAACCAACATACTGTCATGGAAATTACAAAATTTTCTATCACGCACTCATAATTATTTCTCTTTATAATAATTATCATGTTAAAATGTCGAAACTGTGTGCTTTTTTATACTGATAACTTATTTGTATGTTTTTACTAAGTGATTATGAGGAATGACCATAGTATAATTATAATACATGCCAAATTGTGTCTGTGACAATGATCCATAAAACTATTCTGTATTTCTCCAATGAGTCATTAACCTGTATTATTCAAATTATTCGTCTACATATAAGGCAGTCAGTAACAGGCTGTTAATTTAAACCCCTTTGTTGTAAGGTCAACTTAGACCCCTTTTGTATTAGGTCTCCTAAATTGAATGCCTTCAAATGTAAATAACCATGGACATTACAATACTTTCTATCACGCACCCATCAGTTTATAATATCATGTTAAAAGGGCTCCTTTTATACTGATAATTTATTTTTATTTTTTTACTAAGTGATGAAAGTGATCATAATTATTATAATTAAACACAAATTATGTCTGTGGCAATGCCCCTTAAAGTCATTCTGTATTGTTCTAATGCATCATTAACCTGTCTAATCCTCATTATTACTAGACCCAAATATTCATCTGTAATCTTGTACACTAAGTCTTTGAACGTGCGTGATTAAACGGTTACCGCCCTTTGTACTGCAAAGCTGTGGGGAGATAACTATGGTAACGAGGCGGGTCGCCATATTGAGTTGGAACCGGAAGTCGACCTCAGTAACTGGTAACGCTAATTTTATTTCCGGTTCTGATTTGCAGACTGAAAGAGGGAGGCATCGTAATATTTATTGTACGAATAAACTGGTAATGGCGATTATAGATTAGTGGATTTTTTAAAAATATCTCAAAGATGGAAGATGAGAGCGTTAAAGAGAGAATTCCTCTATATAGAAGGTAGTCAGTAACAAACTGTGCATTGCAACACCTTTACTGTAAGATCAAGTGATTGACTTTCTTTAGACGTAATTAACCCAACATTATTCGTATAGAAACTAGATCTAGACAGTAATACAATAACCTTTAGTGTACCATTAATCTGTGTAATCTATATTTCTTTTCGACCACTAAGGCTTCGAATATGATACAACGGTTACCGCCCTTTACTGGAAAACTATGGGGAATGATGGCTGAATGATGGTGACCAGACGGGTCGCCATATTGGTGTTAAACCGGAAGTCGCCATTGGTGACCGCTAAAGCTAAGTTTTATTTCCGGTTATTGCCAGACCGAATTAGACCGGTTATTGCCAGACCGAATTAGACAGGCATCTTTATCTTTTATTAATATACGATCCATCTAGTAATTACGATTATAAATTATTGCATTTAAAAAAATTCCCGAAGACGAAAGTTTTGAACGTTTTCAATATTACTACATGTATTAACAAAATACTTCATACCAAGTTATCTAAAATCCATTAACATTTTTGGAGCTTAATATGATAACAGGGTATTAATCAGAATATAAATATCCAAATAAAATACTGTTAGAATTTAAATGATGAGTAGCATAACAAACAGTCCTGTCCAATTAGGACAATTTACTATCAATCTGAACGCAATATTTATTTGGAGGACTTTTGTTTCGATCTATGATATCAGACCGACAACGCACAGATAACGTTGTTCGCGTGTGCATCTAGAATTCAATACTCTACTATAATTATATCAGAGGGATGGAACATGTAAGAATTTAATAAGGGAAGCTTTAATGGGTGAACTGGAATACCGTGAAGCACTTAGCGAGTAAATAAATCTAAAAATAGATCACAACTGCTAGTGCTTAGTGAGTAGAAAGAAGCTTAGTGGAAGATGGGACTAATTATATAGGCAAATTGTAAAGATTTACCAAGCCTATCATCAGTAGTAGCAGTAAATAATGGTCTTTGACAAAGTAAATTTAAATAGTTTATCCACATTCTGAGAAATCAAACTTACCTAAAATAAAATTACTGTTAAGTAATTATGGAGAATGTAAATTATATTCTTTAGCATAGTTTTTAATTGAACCGACTTTGCAGACCATTATGCAGACACACTTGAATGGTGATAGCTTTAGCAAAACCATAAAGCAACATCTTGTATAAAGAAGATCTAGATCTGGTTTGTTTTTATTTTTTTCTATTGGCAATTTTATAAGCTGTGGAATCATTATTGCTCTGTAAAATAATGTGTATAAAAAATATATTTACCTGGTAAATAAGCAGCTGTGAGAATTAAATTCTCACATCTAACTGCGTGGATGATTCTTTGACAACTTCAGAAGCTTTTCTTAACTTTTAGCGCCAGTAATTTTCTAATCAAACTGGGCAATACTTGAGATGTAGCAGGTATATTCACTCACAGACAAGAATGTTCTATTTCACAATTTCAGAGAACAAAAGTTTTGATGTGTTGGGTGCTAAAAATTTCTGTTTCTAGCACCACAGACTTGTATTCGTCCAGTTTTACACAGTAGATAGATCTATAATCTCTCTGGTGCAGGTTGTTAGGAAATAATCTATCGACAACTAGTATCCGTATTACTGGTAATGTAGATCTTTAACTTCTTACAAATGAAACCACTGTGATTGGTTTGAAATCAATAAGAGTCAAGGTATATCCTTGAAACTACACTATCGAGAATAGATCATCCCCCGCTCGTGAGTGGTTTCGCCGTATAGGACCCCTCACGGACCCCTAGGAGGACTTAATCCCAGAGAGAAATTAAAATTATCTTTCTACACAGAAGGCAGTCAGCATCAGACTGTTAATTGAAACCCCTTTGTTGTAAGATCGGTCTTAGGTCTCCTAAATCGAATTCCTTCAAATGCAAAAAACCAACATACTGTCATGGAAATTACAAAATTTTCTATCACGCACTCATAATTATTTCTCTTTATAATAATTATCATGTTAAAATGTCGAAACTGTGTGCTTTTTTATACTGATAACTTATTTGTATGTTTTTACTAAGTGATTATGAGGAATGACCATAGTATAATTATAATACATGCCAAATTGTGTCTGTGACAATGATCCATAAAACTATTCTGTATTTCTCCAATGAGTCATTAACCTGTATTATTCAAATTATTCGTCTTAACTCTTGAACACTAAGTCTTGAAACTTGATACAAAGGTGACTGCCCTTTATTGACCAGCCGTGGGTAACTATGGTAACCAGGCGGGTCGCCATATTGATATGAAACCGGAAGTCGGCCTCAGTAACTGGTAAGTTTTTCTCGGGGGTGGGAGGATGGACATTAATAATTTTCTCAAATCCAAAATGTTTCTCCCAAATTAAAGGTGAACAGTTGGATAATTCCGAAACTATTTTGATGATTCTCAGAAAACGACATTTATACCACTTATCTTCCGTGAACAGTGAATAATCGAGATTCGGCTGTACGGTGATGAGTCAAGGAAGGACCGAGGGATGGGCACAGCAGAAAAAAAAAAAAAGAAAACCCGTAACTGGCAAATAATTCTAAAAATGTG